>JBBGZY010001291.1:4415000-4522840 GCA_037952925.1 Lithobates clamitans | reverse complement strand
TCACCTTTCAGGACCAGGAGCCCATTTACTCCACCAATCCCGCGGCCGAATCCATCCTTCCCTGTCTACCCAGGAGCCTCTCATTGGTCCCGACTTGTCCTATTACGATCGCAGGCCAAGTGTCTCCAGTTACCAGGGCAACCAGTGACATAGAAAGGGATTTGACTCTTCTGTTCTGTGATTGGTTGGACGGACCGTTATATCTCAGGACAAGCTGACTGACTGGCAGATGTAGTGCGGAGGGAAAAGAGTGCGGACGTGTCTACCTCCGTCTCTTGTCCACATCGGATATCATACCGAATACTTCAGCACAATATAAATAGGATAAATGTCATCTAGAGGTAGGGTGACCAGACGTCCCCGATTTCCGTGGACAGTCCCCGGATTGAGGACACTATCCCCGGACCAAAATTGTGCCCGGAATCAGCGGCGGCGCCAGTCCCGGACAACTTACAGAGAAAACTGCTGAGGAAGAGACTAAGAAGGAGTCTGACCGTCCTCTCGTTCCAGCCCCGCCCCCTTCAGAGGGGCCGGTGTCTTGCCGAATAAGTTCCTTCGGCGGATAGGTTCCCCCCTGTACTGCGCAGGCGCAGCGCCTGCGCAGTACGTAGTACTGCTGGCCGCCGGAGATAGCCGAAGCTCAAACGCTTCGATCAGCTGTACACGGCGCCTGCGCTCTGGGTCCAGATTCCTTCCCCTCTATCCAAGTGGACCTAGAGGGGGAATCTAAAAGTGCCGAGCGCAGCGAGGCCGTGCCCGAAGCGTGGCGAGCGAAGCGAGCCCGCGAGGGGCCCTCTTACAGGTGCCGTGTACAGCTGATTTTCAGCTGTTCCGCTTCGGCTATTTCCGCCGGCTTCTACTGCGCATGCGCAGTAGAGGGGGGAACTAATCCGCCGAGCGGAACTTTCTCGGCAGAACACCGGTGTTGTGCCGAGAATGGTTTCCCCGTCGAAATCTGGATCTCGGCTGAGATCGGAACTCCGCCTCTCCAGCCTTCGGCACTGCCGCCCCTCCTACTCTACTCCACATTCTAATCCTCCTACCATGCCTGCCCCCGTGCGCGTCCCCTGTACAATATTATTACTCCTTCTACACAGATATATTATTACTCCTTCTACAATTCTACAAATCATTTTTGAAAAAGACAACATTTTTGAAAAAAAAAAAAAACATAAAAAAAGAAATAATAAATAATTTGAAAATAAAAAATATTTTTGAAAAAAAAGTCATTTGAAAAAAAAAATCATTTTTGAAAAAAATAATAATTTTTGTAACAAAAAAAAACATTTTTGAAAAAAAAAAAAAAAACATTTAAAAAAAAATCATTTGAAAAAAAAATATTTTTTGAAAAAAAAATCATTTGAAAAAAAAAATATTTTTTGAAAAAAAAAATCATTTGAAAAAAAAAAAAAAAAATTAAAAAAAATGTTCAGCTCTTTCAGCTAATGATGGCACTTCTTCAACTTTTTTACCACTATTTATTAGGGGTGCAACGGATCAAAAATCCCACGGATTGGATCGATCCTCGGATCAGAGTCACGGATCGGATCATTTTCGGATTAGCAAAAAAAAAAAAAAAAAAAACCCACACAAATCTTGTTACACCCACCGGAGTTTTAGATTTAAAAGCTATTTTCAACACAAAACCGAGCTTATATGCATAAATACAGTATTTGTGCATATAAGCTCAGTTTTGTGTTGAAAATGGCTTTTAAATCTAAAACCCTGGTGGGTGTAACAAGATGCCCGCTTGCCCCCTTCCCACTCTATTGTACTGTGCAGGAGTGTGGGGTGTAGCAAGATGGCGGCGACGAAACGTCACTTCCTGTCCACACAGCGGCCGCTTCCGGGTGTACTAAGATGGCCGCCGGCTCCGGAGCTAGGCCGAAGCCGCGGCCTTTCCTATGGCTGAGGCCGAAAAGTGCTCCGCGGATCGCGGGTGTGCCGATCCGCGGAGGGTGATCCGTACGGATCACGGATCGTCAACGATCCGTTGCATCCCTACTATTTATACTTTTTATAAATATTAGGCTTTTTAACACTTTTCATAGTTACTCCAGCCACTCCACCCAGTTACTCCGCCCACTTCAGTTGTAGAGGCAAGAACACTTCACACAATTTCCCCAGAAATTGTAGCTTTTCTAGTTTTATTATTATTACTCCTACCACCTATTATATATCTATCAGTATACACATCATCATTATCGTCTCTTCCTATTATTTTATCTAATTTTTTATTGCCCCTCTTATTATTTTATTTATTAAAAAAAAAAAAGAATGACAAGTGTCAAGACACTGCGGTGGCCAGGCTGTGTGTACAACCCGAGTACTCCTTTCCGGACTTTGGGTCAGTGTTGTCAACCGCCAGTATTTTTACTGGCAGCCAGTAAAAAACGGGCACTTTTCTCCTGCCAGTAAATGCCAGTGACAGGAAAAGGTTGCCAGTAAAAAATATGGCTGTGACTTACTATAAGAAATATGTTTTTTGCCTTAAGATCTATCTTAAAGGGGTTGTAAACCCTCAGCGTTTTTCACCTTAATGCATTATATGCATTAAGGTGAAAAACCTTCTTTACTGCAGCAGCTCCCCCGAGCCCCCCTTATATTTACCTGAGCCCTGTAAATCCCATGGCGGGAACAAGCACACCAGCTTTGGCCGGTGTCTCATGTCCTGATTGGATAGATTGATAGCAGCGCAGCCATTGGCTCTCGCTGCTGTCAATCAAACCTAATCATGTGGGCGCCGGGGGGCGGGGATGAGGCCTGCTGTCTGTGTCAACAGACGCAGGACACGGGAGCAGGCCGGCACGGGTGTCCCGTGGGAGAGCGCTTTTCTGGCAGGACACTCGAGAAGAGGAGGAGCCAGCAGCGTCGTGGAGGGACCCCAGAAGAGGAGGATCGGGGGCCACTCTGTGCAAAACCAACTGCACAGCGGAGGTAAGTATGACACGTTTGTTTGTTTTTTTTTGTAAACTGAACCTTTACAACCCCTTTAAATCACATTGCTAATTTCGTATTTTACTTGTTTGTAGCCTAAATACAGAAATTTGCACTTAAAATTATAATTTTAGAAACGCCAGTAAAAACGTGGCTGTGCCAGTAAATTTTGGGTGTTGTGTCAGTATATTTCAATCTGGTAGGTTGGCAACACTGCTTTGGGTATGTAGCACACTCAGACTCCTTTCACACCGAGCCGCCCATAGCGTCGGCGGCAAATCACCGCTATTTTTAGTGGCGTTTTACCCCCCACTAGCGGGCGAGAAAGGGTTAAAACTGCCCGCAATAGCGGCGTTTTCCCAGCGCTGCCCCATTGATTTCAATGGGGAGGAGCGATAAACACACCGCTCCTTTACAGCTCCAAAGAAGCTGCTGGTAGGACTTTTCCTGACGTCCTGCCAGCGCACCGCTCCAGTGTGGGTCCCTCTGGCTTTCACACTGGGGGCAATGGAGCAGCTGTTTGAGGGCGGATTGCAGGCACTATTTTTAATGCTATAGTGCCTGCAAAATGCCCTCGGTGTGAAAGGGGTCTCAATCTTGGACCCAAAAAAAAAAAAAAAAAGGATGACAAGTGTTAAGACACTGCGGTGGCCAGGCTGTGTGTACAACCCCAGTACTCCTTTCCGGACTCAGGGTATGTAGCACACTCAATCCTGGACCAAAAAAAAAAAGAATGACAAGTGTCAAGACACTGCGGTGGCGGTGTGTACAACCCCAGTACTCCTTTCCAGATTTAAGGTATCTAGCACACTCAATCCAGGACCAAAAAAAAAAAGGATGACACGTGTCAAGCCACTGAGGTTGCCAGGCTGTGTGCACAACCCCAGTACTCCTTTCAAGACTTAGGGTATGTAGCACACTTAATCTTGGACCCCCCCCAAAAAAAGAATGACAAGTGTCAAGACAATGCAGTGGCCAGCCTGTGTGTACAACCCCAGTACTCCTTTCCGGACTTAGGGTATGTAGCACACTCAATCCTGGACCAAAAAAAAAAAAAGAATGAAAAAAGTGTCAAGACACTGCGGTGACCAGGCTGTGTGTACAACCCCAGTACTCCTTTCCAGACTTAGGGTATGTAGCACACTCAATCCTAGACCAAAAAAAAAATAATTAAAAAGAATCACAAGTGTCAAACCGCTGTGATGGCCAGGCTGTGTGTACAACCCCAGTACTCCTTTCCGGACTTTGAGTATGTAGCACACATAATTCTTGACGAAAAAAAAAAAGAAAAGAATGAGAAGTGTGAAGACACTGCGGTGGCCAGGATGTGTGTACAACCCCAGTACTCCTTTCCAGACTTAGGGTATGTAGCACACTTAATCTTGGACCCCCCAAAAAAAAAAAGAATGACAAGTGTCAAGACACTGCGGTGGCCAGGCTGTGTGTACAACCCCAGTACTCCTTTCCAGACTTAGGGTATGTAGCACACTTAATCTTGGACCCCCCAAAAAAAAAAGAATGACAAGTGTCAAGACACTGCGGTGGCCAGGCTGTGTGTACAACCCCAGTACTCCTTTCCGGACTTTGGGTATGTAGCACACTCATATTCCTTTCACACCGAGCCGCCCATAGCGTCGGCGGCAAATCACCGCTATTTTTAGTGGCGTTTTACCCCCCCACTAGCGGGCGAGAAAGGGTTAAAACCGCCCGCAATAGCAGCGTTTTGCTGGCGGTATCCCAGTGCTGCCCCATTGATTTCAATGGGGAGGAGCGATAAACACACTGCTCCTTTACAGCTCCAAAGAAGCTGCTGGTAGGACTTTTCCTGACGTCCTGCCAGCGCACCGCTCCAGTGTGGAAGCCCTCTGGCTTTCACACTGGGGACAATGGAGCAGCTGTTTGAGGGCGGATTGCAGGCACTATTTTTAATGCTATAGTGCCTGAAAAATGCCCTCGGTGTGAAAGGAGTCTCAATCTTGGACCCAAAAAAAAAAAAAAAAGGATGACAAGTGTTAAGACAATGCGGTGGCCAGGCTGTGTGTACAACCCCAGTACTCCTTTCCGGACTTAGGGTATGTAGCACACTCAATCCTGGACCAAAAAAAAAAAGAATGACAAGTGTCAAGACACTGCGGTGGCGGTGTGTACAACCCCAGTACTCCTTTCCAGATTTAAGGTATCTAGCACACTCAATCCTGGACCAAAAAAAAAAAAAAAAAGGATGACACGTGTCAAGCCACTGAGGTTGCCAGGCTGTGTGCACAACCCCAGTACTCCTTTCAAGACTTTGGGTATGTAGCACACATAATCCTTGACGAAAAAAAAAAAAAAAAGAATGACAAGTGTGAAGACACTGCGGTGGCCAGGATGTGTGTACAACCCCAGTACTCCTTTCCAGACTTAGGGTATGTAGCACACTTAATCTTGGACCCCCCCAAAAAAAAAAGAATGACAAGTGTCAAGACAATGCAGTGGCCAGCCTGTGTGTACAACCCCAGTACTCCTTTCCGGACTTAGGGTATGTAGCACACTCAATCCTGGACCAAAAAAAAAAAAAGAATGACAAGTGTCAAGACAATGGGGTGGTCAGGCTGTGTGTACAACCCCAGTACTCCTTTCCGGACTTTGGGTATGTAGCACACTCAATCCTTGACCAAAAAAAAGAATGACAAGTGTCAATACACTGCGGTGGCCAGGCTGTGTGTACAACCCCAGTACTCCTTTCCGGACTTAGGGTATGCAGCACACTCAATCCTGGACCAAAAAAAAACAAAAAAACAATGAAAACTGTCAAGACACTGTGGTGGCCAGGCTGTGTGTACAACCCCAGTACTCCTTTCCAGACTTAGGGTGTCATGAAGATCCTGCCAGTAACCAGCGATCCAGGCGCACGGGAACACAGCCACGGGTTCCACTGCGCATGCGCGCGCGTTCAAGGGTGCGGTCACGCATGGGCACGCGCGCGCGCACTCCTGCTGGTGTCAGGCTGGCTATTTAAACCGATCTGTCACACTCCATCCCCGCTGTCTGCTCTACAGCGTTCTGTGTGTGTTTCCTGATCTGATCTGTGTATCCTGTTATCTGACCCGGCTTCCTGTTTGACCATCCTGCTATCCGCCTGCACCAGACCCTCTTGGCTTGCCTGACCATAGCTCTGCATTACCCCTGGTACCTCTGCTGTCCGACCGCTACCGACCACCGGCTTGTTGACCCTCCGCTGTGTATACCGGCTTCCAGTCTGCTATTACCTGCTGTTGTTCCTGATTCCAGTCCAGCGTTCCAGGCTATTACCTGCTGTTGTTCCTGGTTCCAGCCCAGCGTTTCAGTCTGCTACCTACTGCTTGTTCCTGGTTCCAGCCCAGCGTTCCAGTCTGCTACCTACTGCTTGTTCCTGGTTCCAGTCCATCGTTCCAGGCTACTACCTGCTGTTGTTCCTGGTTCCAGCCCAGCGTTCCAGTCTGCTACCTACTGCTTGTTCCTGATTCCAGTCTAGCGTTCCAGGCTATTACCTGCTGTTGTTCCTGGTTCCAGTCCAGCGTTCCAGTCTGCTACCTACTGCTTGTTCCTCGTTCCAGCCCAGTGTTCCAGTCTGCTGCCTACTGCTTGTTCCTGGTTCCAGTCCAGCGTTCCAGGCTACTACCTGCTGTTGTTCCTGGCTCCAGCCCAGCGTTCCAGTCTGCTACCTACTGCTTGTTCCTGATTCCAGTCTAGTGTTCCAGGCTATTACCTGCTGTTGTTCCTGGTTCCAGTCCAGCGTTCCAGTCTGCTACCTACTGCTGGTTCCAGCCCAGCGTTCCAGGCTCCTACCTGCTGTTGTTCCTGGTTCCAGCCCAGCGTTCCAGGCTCCTACCTGCTGTTGTTCCTGGTTCCAGTCCAGCGTTCCAGTCTGCTACCTACTGCTTGTTCCTGGTTCCAGCCCAGCATTCCAGGCTCCTACCTGCTGTTGTTCCTGGGTCCAGCCCAGCGTTCCAGGCTCCTACCTGCTGTTGTTCCTGGTTCCAGTCCAGCGCTCCACTATCCGGCTTGCTTACCTGTTGGGTTCCTGGTCCTATCTGCATTCCAGTCTCTGTCTTCAGGTTCCTGATTCCAGAGGGTGCCACCACTACTGAACTTCCAGCAACTGTTAATCCTGCCAGGCACCCATACCACTCTTCACTCCTGGCCCTCTGTTTCCATTCCAGGGGAACGGGAGTGGGAGCTGTAAGGGAGGTCTTTCCCTGCACTTCAGGCTCACAACCTACCAGGTACGTGACATAGGGTATGTAGCACACTGAATCTTGGACCCAAATAAAAAAGAATGACAAGTGTCAAGACACTGCGGTGGCCAGGCTGTGTGTACAAACCGAGTACTCCTTTCTGGACTTTGGGTATGTAGCACACTCAATCGTTGACCAAAAAAAAAAAAAGGAATGACAAGTGTCAAGACACTGTGGTGGCCAGGCTGTGTGTACAACCCCAGTACTCCTTTCCAGACTTAGGGTATGTAGCACACACAATTGTGGACCAAAAAAAAAAGAATCACAAGTGTCAAGACACTGCGGTGGCCAGGCTGTGTGTACAACCCGAGTACTCCTTTCCGGACTTTGGGTATGTAGCAAACTCAATCCTTGACCAAAAAAAAAAAAGAATGACAAGTGTCAAGACAATGGGGTGGTCAGGCTGTGTGTACAACCCCAGTACTCCTTTCCGGACTTAGGGTATGTAGCACACACAATCCTGGACCAAAAAAAAAAAGAATGACAAGTGTCAAGACACTGCGGTGGCAAGGCTGTGTGTACAACTCGAGTACTCCTTTCCGGACTTTGGGTATGTAGCACACTCAATCCTTGACCAAAAAAAAGAATGACAAGTGTCAAGACACTGCGGTGGCCAGGCTGTGTGTACAACCCCAGTACTCATTTCCAGACTTAGGGTATGTAGCACACTCAATCCTGGACCAAAAAAAAAAAAAAGAATGACAAGTGTCAAGACACTGCGGTGGCCAGGCTGTGTGTACAACCCCAGTACTCCTTTCCAGACTTAGGGTGTCATGAAGATCCTGCCAGTAACCAGCGATCCAGGCGCAGGGAACTCGGCCACGGGTTCCACTGCGCATGCGCGCGCGTGTGCGCTCCCGCTGGTGTCAGGCGGGCTATTTAAACCGGTCTGTCACACTCCATCCTCGCTGTCTGCTTTACAGCGTTCTGTGTGTGTTTCCTGATCTGATCTGTGTATCCTGTTATCTAACCCGGCTTCCTGTTTGACCATCCTGCTATCCGCCTGCACCAGACCCTCTTGGCTTGCCTGACCATCCCTCTGCATTACCCCTGGTACCTCTGCTGTCCGACCGCTACCGACCACCGGCTTGTTGACCCTCCGCTGTGTATACCGGCTTCCAGTCTGCTATTACCTGCTGTTGTTCCTGATTCCAGTCTAGCGTTCCAGGCTATTACCTGCTGTTGTTCCTGGTTCCAGTCCAGCGTTCCAGTCTGCTACCTACTGCTTGTTCCTGGTTCCAGCCCAGCGTTCCAGTCTGCTACCTACTGCTTGTTCCTGGTTCCAGTCCAGCGTTCCAGGCTACTACCTGCTGTTGTTCCTGGTTCCAGCCCAGCGTTCCAGTCTGCTACCTCCTGCTTGTTCCTGATTCCAGTCTAGCGTTCCAGGCTATTACCTGCTGTTGTTCCTGGTTCCAGTCCAGCGTTCCAGTCTGCTACCTACTGCTTGTTCCTGGTTCCACACCAGCGTTTCAGGCTCCTACCTGCTGTTGTTCCTGGTTCCAGCCCAGCGTTCCAGGCTCCTACCTGCTGTTGTTCCTGGTTCCAGTCCAGCGTTCCAGGCCCCTACCTGCTGTTGTTCCTGGTTCCAGTCCAGCGCTCCACTATCCGGCTTGCTTACCTGTTGGGTTCCTGGTCCTATCTGCTGCATTCCAGTCTCTGTCTTCAGGTTCCTGATTCCAGAGGGTGCCACCACTACTGAACTTCCAGCAACTGTTGATCCTGCCAGGCATCCCTACCACTCTTCACTCCTGGCCCTCTGTTTCCATTCCAGGGGAACGGGAGTGGGAGCTGTAAGGGAGGTCTTTCCCTGCACTTCAGGCTCACAACCTACCAGGTACGTGACATAGGGTATGTAGCACTCTCAATCTTGGACCCAAAAAAAAAAGAATGACAAGTGTCAAGACACTGCGGTGGCCAGGCTGTGTGTACAACCCGAGTACTCCTTTCTGGACTTTGGGTATGTAGCAAACTCAATCCTTGACCAAAAAAAAAGAATGACAAGTGTCAAGACACTGCGGTGGCCAGGCTGTGTGTACAACCCCAGTACTCCTTTCCAGACTTAAGGTATGTAGCACACTCAATCTTGGACCCAAAAAAAAAAAAAGAATGACAAGTATCAAGACACTGCAGTGGCCAGGCTGTGTGTACAACCCCAGTACTCCTTTCCAGACTTGGGGTATGTAGCACACACAATCCAGGACCAAAACAAAAAGAATGACAAGTGTCAAGACACTGCAGTGGCCAGGCTGTGTGTACAATCCCAGTACTCCTTTCCGGACTTTGGGTATGTAGCACACTCAATCCTTGACCAAAAAAAAAAAAAAAGAAAGAAAAAGTGTCAAGACAATGCGGTGGCCAGGCTGTGTGTACAACCCCAGTACTCCTTTCCGGACTTAGGGTATGTAGTACACTCAATCCCGGACCAAAAAAAAAAAAAAATGACAAGTGTGAAGACACTGCGGTGGCCAGGCTGTGTGTACAACCCCAGTACTCCTTTCCAGACTTAGGGTATGTAGCACACACAATCCTGGACCAAAAAAAAAAAGAATGACAAGTGTCAAGACACTGCGGTGGCCAGGCTGTGTGTACAACCCGAGTACTCCTTTCCGGACTTTGGGTATGTAGCACACTCAATCCTTGACCAAAAAAAAGAATGACAAGTGTCAAGACACTGCGGTGGCCAGGCTGTGTGTACAACCCCAGTACTTCTTTCCAGACTTAGGGTGTAATGAAGATCCTACCAGTAACCAGCGATCCAGGCGCACGGGAACTCGGCCACGGGTTCCACTGCGTATGCGCGCGCGTTCACGGGTGCGGTCACGCGCGCGCTCCCGCTGGTGTCAGGCGGGCTATTTAAACCGGTCTGTCATACTCCATCCCCGCTGTCTGCTTTACAGCGTTCTGTATGTGTTTCCTGATCTGATCTGTGTATCCTGTTATCTGAGCCGGCTTCCTGTTTGACCATCCTGCTATCCGCCTGCACCAGACCCTCTTGGCTTGCCTGACCATCCCTCTGCATTACCCCTGGTACCTCTTCTGTCCGACCACTACCGACCACCGGCTTGTTGACCCTCCGCTGTGTATACCGGCTTCCAGTCTGCTATTACCTGCTGTTCCTGATTCCAGTCTAGCGTTCCAGGCTATTACCTGCTGTTGTTCCTGGTTCCAGTCCAGCGTTCCAGTCTGCTATCTACTGCTTGTTCCTGGTTCCAGCCCAGCGTTCCAGTCTGCTACCTACTGCTTGTTCCTGGTTCCAGCCCAGCGTTCCAGTCTGCTACCTACTGCTTGTTCCTGGTTCCAGCCCAGCGTTCCAGTCTGCTACCTACTGTTGTTCCTGGTTCCAGTCCAGCGCTCCACTATCTGCATTCCAGTCTCTGTCTTCAGGTTCCTGATTCCAGAGGGTGCCACCACTACTGAACTTCCAGCAATTGTTCATCCTGCCAGGTACCCATACCACTCTTCACTCCTGGCCCTCTGTTTCCATTCCAGGGGAACGGGAGTGGGAGCTGTAAGGGAGGTCTTTCCCTGCACTTCAGGCTCACAACCTACCAGGTACATGACATAGGGTATGTAGCACACTCAATCTTGGACCCAAAAAAAAAAGAATGACAAGTGTCAAGACACTGCGGTGGCCAGGCTGTGTGTACAACCCGAGTACTCCTTTCCAGACTTTGGGTATGTAGCAAACTCAATCCTTGACCAAAAAAAAAAAAAAAAAAAAGAATGACAAGTGTCAAGACAATACGGTGGCCAGGCTGTGTGTATAACCACAGTACTCCTTTCCGGACCTAGGGTATGTAGCACACTCAATCCTGGACCAAAAAAAAAAGAATGACAAATGTCAAGACACTGCAGTGGCCAGGCTGTGTGTACAACCCGAGTACTCCTTTCTGGACTTTGGGTATGTAGCACACTCAATTCTTGACCAAAAAAAAAAAAGAATGACAAGTGTCAAGACACTGCGGTGGCCAGGCTGTGTGTACAACCCCAGTACTCCTTTCCAGACTTGGGGTATGTAGCACACACAATCCAGGACCAAAAAAAAAAGAATGACAAGTGTCAAGACACTGCGGTGGCCAGGCTGTGTGTACAACCCCAGTACTCCTTTCCGGACTTAGGGTATGTAACACACTCAATCCTTGACCAAAAAAAAAAATGAATGACAAGTGTCAAGACAATGGGGTGGTCAGGCTGTGTGTACAACCCCAGTACTCCTTTCCGGACTTAGGGTATGTAACACACTCAATCCTTGACCAAAAAAAAAAATGAATGACAAGTGTCAAGACAATGGGGTGGTCAGGCTGTGTGTACAACCCCAGTACTCCTTTCCGGACTTGGGGTATGTAGCACACTCAATCTTGGACCCCCAAAAAAAAAGAATGACAAGTGTCAAGACACTGCAGTGGCCAGGCTGTGTGTACAATCCCAGTACTCCTTTCCGGACTTTGGGTATGTAGCACACTCAATCCTTGACCAAAAAAAAAAAAAGAAAGAAAAAGTGTCAAGACAATGCGGTGGCCAGGCTGTGTGTACAACCCCAGTACTCCTTTCCGGACTTAGGGTATGTAGTACACTCAATCCCGGACCAAAAAAAAAAAAAATGACAAGTGTGAAGACACTGCGGTGGCCAGGCTGTGCGTACAACCCCAGTACTCTTTTCCAGACTTAGGGTATGTAGCACACACAATCCTGGACCCAAAAAAAAAAGAATGACAAGTGTCAAGACACTGCGGTGGCCAGGCTGTGTGTACAACCCGAGTACTCCTTTCCGGACTTTGGGTATGTAGCACACTCAATCCTTGACCAAAAAAAAGAATGACAAGTGTCAAGACACTGCGGTGGCCAGGCTGTGTGTACAACCCCAGTACTCCTTTCCGGACTTAAGGTATGTAGCACACTCAATCCTGGACCAAAAAAAAAGAAAAAGAATGACAAGTGTCAAGACACTGCGGTGACCAGGCTGTGTGTACAACCCCAGTACTCCTTTCCAGACTTAGGGTGTCATGAAGATCCTGCCAGTAACCAGCGATCCAGGCGCACGGGAACTCGGCCACGGGTTCTACTGCGCATGCGCGCGCGTTCATGGGTGCGGTCACGCGTGCGCGCGCTCCCGCTGGTGTCGGGCGGGCTATTTAAACCGGTCTGTCACACTCCATCCCCGCTGTCTGCTTTACAGCGTTCTGTGTGTGTTTCCTGATCTGATCTGTGTATCCTGTTATCTGACCCGGCTTCCTGTTTGACCATCCTGCTATCCGCCTGCACCAGACCCTCTTGGCTTGCCTGACCATCCCTCTGCATTACCCCTGGTACCTCTGCTGTCCGACCGCTACCGACCACCGGCTTGTTGACCCTCCGCTGTGTATACCGGCTTCCAGTCTACTATTACCTGCTGTTGTTCCTGATTCCAGTCTAGCGTTCCAGGCTATTACCTGCTGTTGTTCCTGGTTCCAGTCCAGCGTTCCAGTCTGCTACCTACTGCTTGTTCCTGGTTCCAGCCCAGCGTTCCAGTCTGCTACCTACTGCTTGTTCCTGGTTCCAGTCCAGCGTTCCAGGCTACTACCTGCTGTTGTTCCTGGTTCCAGCCCAGCGTTCCAGTCTGCTACCTACTGCTTGTTCCTGATTCCAGTCTAGCGTTCCAGGCTATTACCTGCTGTTGTTCCTGGTTCCAGTCCAGCGTTCCAGTCTGCTACCTACTGCTTGTTCCTGGTTCCAGTCCAGCGTTCCAGGCTCCTACCTGCTGTTGTTCCTGGTTCCAGCCCAGCGTTCCAGGCTCCTACCTGCTGTTGTTCCTGGTTCCAGTCCAGCGTTCCAGTCTGCTACCTACTGCTTGTTCCTGGTTCCAGCCCAGCGTTCCAGGCTCCTACCTGCTGTTGTTCCTGGTTCCAGCCCAGCGTTCCAGGCTCCTACCTGCTGTTGATCCTGGTTCCAGTCCAGCGCTCCACTATCCGGCTTGCTTACCTGTTGGGTTCCTGGTCCTATCTGCATTCCAGTCTCTGCCTTCAGGTTCCTGATTCTAGAGGGTGCCACCACTACTGAACTTCCAGCAACTGTTGATCCTGCCAGGCACCCATACCACTCTTCACTCCTGGCCCTCTGTTTCCATTCCAGGGGAACGGGAGTGGGAGCTGTAAGGGAGGTCTTTCCCTGCACTTCAGGCTCACAACCTACCAGGTACATGATATAGGGTATGTAGCACACTCAATCTTGGACCCAAAAAAAAAAAAGAATGACAAGTGTCAAGACACTGCGGTGGCCAGGCTGTGTGTACAACCCCAGTACTCCTTTCCGGACTTTGGGTATGTAGCAAACTCAATCCTTGACCAAAAAAAAAGAATGACAAGTGTCAAGACAATGCGGTGGCCAGGCTGTGTGTACAACCACAGTACTCCTTTCCGGACTTTGGGTATGTAGCACACTCAATCCTTGACCAAAAAAAAAAAAGAATGACAAGTGTCAAGACACTGCGGTGGCCAGGCTGTGTGTACAACCCCAGTACTCCTTTCCAGACTTAAGGTATGTAGCACACTCAATCTTGGACCCAAAAAAAAGAATGACAAGTGTCAAGACAATGCGGTGGCCAGGCTGTGTGTACAACCCCAGTACTCCTTTCCGGACTTAGGGTATGTAGTACACTCAATCCCGGACCAAAAAAAAAAACATGACAAGTGTGAAGACACTGCCGTGGCCAGGCTGTGTGTACAACCCCAGTACTCCTTTCCGGACTTAGGGTATGTAGCACACACAATCCTGGACCAAAAAAAAAAAAAGAATGACAAGTGTCAAGACACTGCGGTAGGAATTATAGACAACACCTGACAGGGGGGAGGGGTCGGATGTGGGCGCTTGGATGATCTTGGAGACCGCGCCGGGATGCCGGATCTCTCCTCCCGGATCTCTCCTCCCTCCTCGTGACTGGTGGTGGGGCGGCGACGCTGATAGCGGCGCCTCTCGCCTGGATGTGAGTGGCTGCTTACTAGCCCCTCACGCCAGGAACACGCCGCGGGACCCGGGTCCCTGTATGATCGCGGCTGTGCCCCCTCCCTCCCTTCTTCCTCCCCCTCCCTCCCTTCGGTTCATCTGTGTTGCCCCCCCTTCCCCCAGACTGCAGGAATACAGGCTGAGCAGGTGAACCAAGGAGCCACAGTCTACCAAGGAGCAGCAGTGAGAAACAGCTGATAAGGGGAGCTGAAGCTCCCGGAGAACCTGGTTCAAGATCTAATAACGCACCTGAAGAGTGAGCTGCCTGAGAGGTGGGGGCGATACCATCAATATCTCTCCTGGAAGCCACAAGTATTGCTGGGACTGCCAACCCTCAGATAAGTGCACTAGACTGTAATACACGGAGAGGGTAAGTGCCTTTTATGTCATTATACGGCTGGAGTACTAATATGTAACATGAAGGACATTTATGGAATTCTAAGTAAAAGGTCAACTATGCATGGACAGCATACATTTAACTTTTCTGGGACTTCAGGATACCCTAAGGTACACAAAATATCTTTTAGTGTGACTCTTCCTTTCTGAGGATATGGGTACTGCCTGACACTAAAGTGAAGTAAATATAAAAGGAGAGGAATCGCAAAACTCTCAGTAAGATCAGTCTACTTCCTCCCCTCCAAGACGGTGTGCTGTAGTTGCTGAGATTTGACGAGTTTAATTAAAATTTCTACAAGGGACGGGCTCATGCTAATTAGCAGGTGAACGTGACGTGGGAATTGAGCCCCTTGAACTTTTCATGCACCGGTGGGCAGATTTTGTGAGAGGTGACAAAATATAGGTAAACTATTAACGGACAGGGAGCCGGATAAATTCTGCCAGTACATTCTACAAAAGGCTCACTTAACCACTTCAGCCCCGGAAGGATTTACCCCCTTCCTGACCAGAGCACTTTTTACAATTCGGCACTACGTCGCTTTAACTGCTAATTGCGCGGTCATGCAATGCTCTACCCAAACGAAATTTGCGTCCTTTTCTTCCCACAAATAGAGCTTTCTTTTGATGATATTTGATCACCTCTGCCGTTTTTATTTTTTGCGCTATAAACGGAAAAAGACTGAAAATTTTGAAAAAAAATGATATTTTCTACTTTTTGTTATAAAAAAAATCCAATAAACTAAATTTTAGTCATACATTTAGGCCAAAATGTATTCGGCCACATGTCTTTGGTAAAAAAAATGTCAATAAGCGTATATTTATTGGTTTGCGCAAAAGTTATAGCGTCTACAAACTAGGGTACATTTTCTGGAATTTACACAGCTTTTAGTTTCTGACTGCCTATGTCATTTCTTGAGGTGCTAAAATGGCAGGGCAGTACAAAACCCCCCCAAATGACCCCATTTTGGAAAGTAGACACCCCAAGGAAATTGCTGAGAGGCATGTTGAGCCCATTGAATATTTATTTTTTTTGTCCCAAGTGATTGAATAATGACAAAAAAAAGAAAAAAAAAAAAAATTACAAAAAGTTGTCACTAAATGATATATTGCTCACACAGGCCATGGGCATATGTGGAATTGCACCCCAAAATACATTCAGCTGCTTCTCCTGAGTACGGGGATACCACATGTGTGGCACTTTTTGGGAGCCTAGCCGCGTACGGGGCCCCGAAAACCCAGCACCACCTTCAGGATTTCTAAGGGCATACATTTTTGATTTTACTCCTCACTACCTATCACAGTTTTGAAGGCCATAAAATGCCAAGATGGCACAAAACCCCCCCAAATGACCCCATTTTGGAAAGTAGACACCCCAAGCTATTTGCTGAGAGGCATGGTGAGTATTTTGCAGCTGTCATTTGTTTTTGAAAATGAAGAAAGACCAGAAAAAAAAATTTTTTTTTTCTTTTTTCAATTTTCAAAACTTTGTGACAAAAAGTGAGGTCTGCAAAATACTCACTATACCTCTCATCAAATAGCTTGGGGTGTCTACTTTCCAAAATGGGGTCATTTGGGGGGGGGGTTTGTGCCACCTGGGCATTCCATGGCCTCCGAAACTGTGATAGGTAGTGAGGAGTGAAATCAAAAATTTACGGCCTTAGAAAGCCTGAGGGCGGTGCTTGGTTTTCGGGGTCCCGTGCGCGGCTAGGCTCCCAAAAAGTCCCACACATGTGGTATCCCCGTACTCAGGAGAAGCAACAGAATTTATTTTGGGGTGTAATTTCACATATTCCCATGGCATGTTTGAGCAATATATCATTTAGTGACAACTTTGTGCAAAAAAAAAAAAAAATTGTCTCTTTCCCGCAACTTGTGTCACAATATAAAATATTCCAAGGACTCGACATGCCTCTCAGCAAATAGCTTGGGGTGTCTACTTTCCAAAATGGGGTCATTTGGGGGGGGTTTGAACTGTCCTGGCATTTTATGCACAACATTTAGAAGCTTATGTCACACATCACCCACTCTTCTAACCACTTGAAGACAAAGCCCTTTCTGACACTAATGCCGCGTACACACGGTCGGACTTTTCGTCTACAAAAGTCCAACGGACGCTGACGGACTAAAGCTGGCTGGTAATCCGATCGTGTGTGGGCTGCTTCGGACTTTCAACGTACTTTTTTAGCCTCAAATCCGACGTACTTTAGATTTGAAACATGCTTCAAATCTTTACGTCGTAACTACGACGGACCCCGAAGTCCGCTCGTCTGTATGCTAGTCCTACGGACAAAAAAACGACGCATGCTCATCAGCAAAAACTAAACGGAAGCACTCGGTCTAGTAAAACTAGTGTTCGTATTGTAGGTAGCACATTCATCACGCTGCAAAATCTGTGATCGTTGAATGCAGCGCATTTTATTTCTTCTTTACGAATGCTCTAAAGAACGAAGGTGTTTTGCTGTTCATAATCAGAGTTCTCCCAAACTGATTTCTGAATTCTTTTTCTCTTTGATCTCATGAATGATATAGTATGCTTTTTATAAACAATGTTTCCATACTAATAATACTTTTTCCCTTTTTTTTTTTTTTTTTTTTTTTAGGTTTGTAAAGTTACCACAAAGAACCCATTATTCTTTTTTATTTTTTTTCTAGTGATTATTTTTTAATTTTTAGATAAAGTTAACCCAAAGCACCGTTTTTGTTTATGTATATTTTTTTTTTTCAAGACTTACCACTTGAACATTCTTAACATTAGTAATGTATTTTTGTTGTGTTTTTTTAAAACTCAATGAGATTGTTGTCCCTTGTTAATTTAACATTGTGTGTAAAATCAATGATTTAAAAGAAAACACATAAAAGTCTTTTGCTAAACTCAAAAAAGATCCATTTATTCATGGTCAAAATAAAATAAAGAGGAAGTCAACGCTGGAAAAAGTCGGTGTACAAGAAAATTGGGATCTTGAGGAGTCCATATAAGAGGGAGCACAATCTGGTCCAAGAATCCCAGAGATCAACAGCACCAGCAGATGATCTAGATGTCCCCAGACTGTGGTCCTACAACAGCCTGCGTCTTCTGTCAGACCAGACTGAACCCAGGTCATCACTTTCTTCTCTTCCCTGCAGCCTTTCCTCCACGCTGCCCTGCAGCCTTCCCTGCAGCCTTCCCTGCAGCCTTCCCTGTAGCCTTCCCTGTAGCCTTCTTTTGAGGCTGTGGCTCTGGTGTTTCAGTTGTGGCAGGAGGAGGAGGAGGAGGAGGAGGAGGAGGAGGAGGAGGGGGGGGGGCTGCCTCATGTAGTTGGGTGTTTTTGGTTAGCGTGCCCTGCAGCCCCTTATGGATTGTTTCCCCAAATAGGCGCTCACAAATGAGGCGCTGCTCCCAATCCATCTGAAGAAGCCTGCTGGCTAAGTAGCAGCCATAGGCTTCTTCCGCTTCGGGGGGGCTTGTTAAAAAACGGGTGGCCTGTTGCATGAGGCGCAGGGACGCGTCCTGTGTGACCATCCCCTTCTTGGCCCTTTTTTTGGGAAGGTGGAGGGGAGGCACTTGGGATTGGGTGAGGCTCCTACTGGGCCCAGCCACCTCACTTGGCCCAGCCACCTCACTTGGCCCAGCCACCTCACTTGGCCCAGCCACCTCACTGGGAGCAGCCACCTCCTGCCTGACACTGGGCCCAGCCTCCTCCAGGATGATGGTGAATCCGGCCTCCTCCAGGCTGTCCATGGGCCCGGTCTCCTCCTGCCTGCCACTTTCCCCACATTCCTCCTGGATGGACTCATCCTGTGTATAAAAAAAGGACAATAGTTTTAGTTTCTTTTTTTGGGTTCATCAATGACACACAGTTTGCTTCTCATGACTAGCAAATTCAATGTGAATACATCTCTTTAATAAAAGAGTCTAATCAGACACCCTAATTATTTCAAGCAGGTGCCAAACATATTTAGTCACTACTATCATTTGATATGTATACACAATTTGGAGTGCTAAATTATTTGAGACAATTATAACATCCAGTTAACATCATTAATATTAGTACAGTAAATATTTGTTAAAATAATTTACCTGACTCCAGATGGTCATATCCGGTTCATCCAGGATGGAAGACCCAGCTTGCTCCTCATCAGCCTCTGCTGGGGTGGAGGGAAGGGTGGAGGGAAGGGTTGAAAGTGATGCCCTGGCTTCATTCTGGTCATCAAGAAAACGGAGTTGATTGTAGTACCACAGCCTGGGTACATAAACATCATCTGCTGATGCTCCTGATCTCCTTGATTCCTGGATCTTCCTATGCTCCCTTTTATACATGTTCCTCAAGACCCCAATTTTCTTGAGCACTGTCTCCATTGTTGCTCCCGGGATGGTCTCCTGGACAAAGGACAGAAGTCTCTCCAGCGTTGACTTCCTCACATGCTTGGCATAATACTGAGGGTGTTTCACCTCCCACAAATTCCTCATCTCTCGATACTTTGAAATAAAAGAAGTAAGGAACTCTGGATCCTTCAATAGGGGATTCATTATATCTGGAAAAGAGAAAGTCACAAGACCAAAAAAACTTATTATATGTTTCTGCTAACCCCTCATCATCTTCTCCCTATGTAGGCCTCATCAATCTATCAAGCCATATAGGCCGCTTGCTACAAAGTCATGACCATAAACCCCCCCCAAAAAAATATATATATCTCAAATTACCTTCGTTTTGGAACGTCCTGGTCCACTATCACCTACGCACAGAACGTACGTACGACACGCGCGAAAGGCCCTCCTTTATACACTACGCATGTGTGAAACTCCGCCTGCGTCGCCCGCCCCTGACGTTCGAAATGAACTCATGTTCTCCGCCCCCTAATTTGACGCACAGAACGTACGTACGACACGCGCGAAAGGCCCTCCTTTATACACTACGCATGTGTGAAACTCCGCCTGCGTCGCCCGCCCCTGACGTTCGAAATGAACTCATGTTCTCCGCCCCCTAATTTGACGCACAGAACGTACGTACGACACGCGCGAAAGGCCCTCCTTTATACACTACGCATGTGTGAAACTCCGCCTGCGTCGCCCGCCCCTGACGTTCGAAATGAACTCATGTTCTCCGCCCCCTAATTTGACGCACAGAACGTACGTACGACACGCGCGAAAGGCCCTCCTTTATACACTACGCATGTGTGAAACTCCGCCTGCGTCGCCCGCCCCTGACGTTCGAAATGAACTCATGTTCTCCGCCCCTTTTTTGTTACGGCGCGTAGTGGAGTTAAAGAATGGCGGAGACACCTGAAATGTTGACGACCTCAGGTAGTGGAGACAGCCCGCAGGCTGGAACGTCTGGAACGTCAACCAAATCTATGAGGCCTAGATTTAAGGCCTCTAATATGAGTTTCAAAGAGATGGTGGAGATGGTGGCCATTCTTCGCAAAGACGACTATGATGGCAATTATGGGCCGTACGCACGGCCAAATTTGCGCAAGGCCAAAATAATGGCGAAGGTCGTGGAGACTTTGCAGGCATCATTTGGGGTCCAGCGCTCCAAAGATCAATTGCGCAAAAGATGGTCTGACCTGAAACTCAGGGAGCCGGATCAATACCGACGTATCCGGAAAGTTATTAAAAAAAGTAAGTACTTGTCGTGTTTTTCTCTTGTGTTTATTACCTTGTATACTGCTCCATGTGCTTTTCCTTCCTATACGATTTTTGTTCATCGTTTTAAACGATCTTTGAAGAAACCTCGTTACATATCCATATCTATATATATTTATATATATATATATATATATATATATATATATATATATATATATATATATATATATATATATATATATATATATATATATATATATATATATATATATATATATATATATATATATATATATATATATATATATATATATATATATATATATATATATATATATATATATATATATATAAATATATATATATATATATATATATATATAAATATATATATATAAATATATATATATAAATATATAAATATATATATATAAATATATATATATATATATATATATATATATATATATATAAATATATATATATATAAATATTTAAATATATATATATAAATATATATATATATAAATATATATATAAATATATAAATATATATATATATATATATATAAATATATATATAAATATATATATAAATATATATATATAAATATATATATAAATATATATATATATATATATATATATATATATATATATATATATAAATATCAATATAAATATATAAATATATATAAATCTATATATATATATATATATATATATATAAAAATATAGAAATATATATATAAATATAGATATATATATATATAGATATATATAGATATATAGATATATAGATATAGATCTATATATCTATATAGATATATATATCTATTTGAAATTCTCTTAATTTTTTGGATTTACATTTAGTTAGATATTTAGAGATTTTGTTACAGATATAGAGAGAGATCAAAAGATTATTAACTATATTTTGAGATATTGATATCTATCTATCCGGTATGTCTTTATAATTTTAAATATTGAACTAAAATAGGAACTCTACACAAACCACTTCACTACAAATGTTGGAAAATTATTATGTCCTAAAATATCTGTGTGCTAATTAGATTACTAATTTTTTGGTTCACATAGGGGAAAAATCACTCAGCCAACCACAAGAACACAGTCCACCCCAAGCAAAACAGGATTGGGCAATCAGCCCAAGTCCCATTGACGATGTGGAGGAAGGAGAGGTGGGCGACATGGGCACCCCACCAGGTGAGTGTCTGACACACCAGCTTACGTTAATCTATGCATGGCTGCCTTTTGTTTAATTGAATTTGTCTACTCTATTTTAGGGGATCTGGTTGTGCTTCATTCAAGCAACAGTGACACCCCCGAGGATGTGGAGGAATTAGGCTACATGGCCACCCCACCAGGTCAGTGTCTGAGACAACAGCTTTATTTCTGGTAAGGTAAACTATGTATGTGTGCATATTTCTAAAGACATTTTTTGGTTTCATTCCACTTTAGGTACACGAAGTGACTATTTCACTTCAAAAAGTGCCCAACGGCTAATTGGTCAAATAATGGCCTGGAATAAGGACATGGATGAAATGCGGAATCGGCTGGATCGTATGCAGCAGGAAATGAAGGACATGATTGATGTTTTGGGTCGAATCTAAATGCCCTTTTTTAAACCCCAAAACATCAATCATGTCCTTCATTTCCTGTTTTGCTGACCCCATTCTGGGCCTTCTCTTTTTTTTTTTGGCATAACATAAATGGCTGTTTAACCTAATGTCAAAAAGGAGGGCTGTCAAAAATCCACAAAAAAATAAAAATTGATTTTCTAAAAAACACCAAAAAAAAAAAAAAAATTGATTTTAAAAAACACCAAAAAAAAAAAAAAAATTGATTTTAAAAAACAAAAAAAAAAAAAAAAAAATTGATTTTAAAAAACACCAAAAAAAAAAAAAAATTGATTTTAAAAAACAAAAAACAAAAAAAAAAATTGATTTTTAAAAACACCAAAAAAAAAAAAAAAATTGATTTTAAAAAACACCAAAAAAAAAAAAAATTGATTTTAAAACACCAAAAAAAATAAAAAATAATTAATGTTAAAAAACCCAAAAAATTTAAAAAATTGATTTTAAAAAACAAAAAAAATAAAAAAACTTGCTTTTTAAAAAAAAAAAAACTTGATTTTCAAAAAAAAAAGCCTGTTTTCGAAAATCCTAAAGCCCAAAATATTTTTTTGTGGATTAGGTAGAAATATTAAAATATAATTATATTTTGCTACATCATTAAGATACCATTATATTTTTGTCTATGAACATTTTATACTAAATGCAGAACTGAATGCATAACAACCATTAATAAAAACATCTCCTTTTATAGGATTTTAACAAATTGTGTGGTTTGTTATTTCAAGGCTCAGTATCAGTTTGGTTATAATTGTAAAAAAGTTGTTTACAGTGGCAATGGAGCTTATTTAGACATTTTTAAAATTCTAATACAGTTGGCACTACAACTGCTCGACCATAACCTAGGAGACAGCCCAAAAGAAAGGCAAGCAATAAATATAATGCCAGATTTCAGCAATATTTTTTTTATTGTCAAAAAATTATATATCCTGGCCCATTGCAATGGCCCCCCTACCCATAAAATAATCAACATATTGCTGTCTAACCTGACGGGAACTTTGGGGGGCCAAGCCAGTACGGACAGTATCCAGGCCTGTAAGGTTGGCTTCTATTTGTCCGGCCTCAGGCCCAACTGTGCCTATATAATTGGCAGAATGCTTATTTAAAAAGTTGTGCAGAATGCAGCATGATAAAATTATAAAATTAAGTTTGTATTCCGCCAAATTAATGGCTGTTTGAAACAGGCGGAACCGGCTGGCCAGAATTCCAAACGCATTCTCAACCACTCTTCTAGCTCTGGCCAGCCGGTAATTAAAAACCCTCCTCTCCGGGGTGAGGGTTCTTTGGGGAATGGCCTCATGAGGTGCTTGCTCAGAGCGAAGGCTTCATCGGCAATGAAGACAAAGGGGAGTCCTTCCACGTTATCCTCATCAGGTGGCAATCCCAGGCCACCACTCTGGAGACGCTGGCAGAACTCCGTCTGGGCAAATACTCCTCCATCCGACATCCGGCCATTCTTCCCCACGTCCACATATAAAAAATCATAGTGTGCCGACACCACCGCCATTAAAACAATACTGTGGAACCCCTTATAATTAAAATAATATGACCCCGAATGGGGTGGTGGCACAATGTGGACATGTTTCCCATCTATAGCCCCTCCACAATTGGGAAAGTCCCAACGGCTGGCAAAATGGGATGCCACAGTCTGCCATTCCTGTGGCGTTGAAGGAAACTGGGGAATCAAACAAGAAAACCAAAATCAATTAATTTGGAAGCTAACATTGCAAGAAAATTAGACAATTAAAAACATTATTGCCCATCATCTGTCTAACATTCAATAATTTAATTCTTCTGGAATAACTAATATGGAAAAAGGCACACTTATCAGATTGCTCACCCCCTCTGATAGAACATTGATTACATTTTAGGGGGTTGTGAAATCCCAAAAAAAAATTACTTTAACAACACGCAGGAATTTAGGGATAACAAAGGCTACAAGACTGCAGTTGTCGCACTCTGCAGGTGCAGTTGCTAACTAGCTTACAGTAAATGAGGTAATGTCAAAAGGCATTCATGTTGCAAAGAGTACACAATCACATGCAAGGGCAATTAATGAAAACACTTTGAGGCTTGCATATGATTTGATGATGGAAATCAGCAGAGCTTCTGCTCATTTACTAAAGCACTGGAACAAATGCACTTGTAGAGTGCACATGCATTTTGCAAAGTGCAACATAGATTTGCTTTATACAAATCAACACCACAGAACATTCAAGCAAATTTTAACGAGGGTGGGGGTGGGGGGGTTGTGAAATCTAGCTAATTGCTAATTAGCAGCACACTATTTGGAGTGAGTTCAGGTGGGGGGGGGGGTTGTGAAATCTAGCTAATTGCTAATTAGCAGCACACTATTTGGAGTGAGTTCAGGTGGGGGGGGGGGGGGGTTGTGAAATCTAGCTAATTGCTAATTAGCAGCACACTATTTGGAGTGAGTTCAGGTGGGGGGGGGGGGGGGTTGTGAAATCTAGCTAATTGCTAATTAGCAGCACACTAAATACACTCCAACAAAATACATTCAAAATGAGTAGACTAGGTGGATATGTTCCCATCACTTCATGCTGGGAAGGTTATTGAAGGAAACTATACATGCATGACAAAAAATAACAGGAAAAAATCCCAGCATGTGTGAGGATAAAAAGGGGACATTCACACTATATTGCAATGATGGGAAGTAGTGTTTGAAGCAAGAAATACATTACATTATCAAAGATTACATAAAAGAACATGTGATGCTAATAAAATAAAAATAGCTTACCTTAATATAGTCCTTCTGCAGGACCTGTATGATGGCAGAACAGGTCTCTGGGATAATGATCCCCAGAGCCTGGGGGGAGATGCCTGTCGAGAACTTAAGGTCCTGCAGGCTTCTCCCTGTGGCCAAATACCGCAAGGTAGCGACCAGCCTCTGCTCCGGAGTGATGGCTTGCCTCATGCAGGTATCCTGCCTGCTGATATAGGGGGTCAGCAAAGCCACCAAACGATCAAAAACGGGGTCCGTCATCCGGAGAAAGTTCCTGAAATCCTCAGGATTATTCTCACGGATCTCACGGAGCAAAGGCATGTGACAGAACTGGTCACGCTGAAGCAACCAATTCTTGGTCCATGAACTCCTCCTCGCCCTGTTCATGGACTGGTCCTTGGGCTGAAGAATAAACTACAGCACCAAGCACATACAATGCACGAGCTCTACGACGAGTACGTACAGGTAACATGGCTTCAAAACGGTCGGCTGGTCAGAACGCACTAAACAGAACGCACTGAAGAACAGCAAGGCCTGTGAAGAACGACCTGAAAATCAGGAACGAGCGGCCAATAAAACAAAGATTTCTCAATGCCAACTGACCAAACGCACTGAAAAGCAGATACAAACCTCACAAGCACAGACTGAACAACAGTTAAAACGAACTGAAAAATACGAGTCTCACAAGCGCGAATCGTCTCTCACCAAACTTCTACTAACACGAGATAAACACGAGATTAGCAGAAGGAGCCCAAAGGGTGTCGTACGGGCTATTGAACTTCCGTTTTATAGTCTCGTCGGACTTGGTGTACGTCACAGCGTACTAAGCTGGCGTACTTTTGTGTGGTCGTGTGTGTGCAAGTCCGTTCGTAAGAAAGTCTGCCCCAAGTCCGCCGAAGGTACGCCGGAAGTATGTCGGACAGGCTGTCCGACTTTTGTAGCTGCAAAGTCCGACCGTGTGTACGCGGCATTATTGTTTACATGAAAAAATTATTTTTTTTTGCAAGAAAATTACTTTGAACCCCCAAACATTATATATTATTTTAAAGCAATTGCCCTACAGATTAAAATGGTGGGTGTTTCATTTTTTTTTTTCACACAGTATTTGCGCAGCGATTTTCAAACGCATTTTTTGGGGAAAAAACACACTTTTTTAAATTTTAATGCACTAAAACACACTATATTGCCCAAATGTTTGATGAAATAAAAAAGATGATCTTAGGCCGAGTACATGGATACCAAACATGACATGCTTTAAAATTTGCGCACAAACGTGCAGTGGCAACAAAATTACTACATTTTTAAAAGCCTTTAAAAGCCTTTACAGGTTACCACTTTAGATTTACAGAGGAGGTCTACTGCTAAAATTACTGCCCTCGATCTGACCTTCGCGGTGATACCTCACATGCATGGTGCAATTGCTGTTTACGTTTGACGCCAGACCGCCGCTTGCGTTCGCCTTAGCGCGAGAGCAGGGGGCGACAGGGGTGCTTTTTTTTATTTATTTTTTTCTTTATTTTTTTTTGCTTTTTTATCTTATTTTTAAACTGTTCCTTTCATTTTTTTTTTTTTTTAAATCATTTTTATTGTTATCTCAGGGAATGTAAATATCCCCTATGATAGCAATAGGTAGTGACAGGTACTCTTTTTTGAAAAAATTGGGGTCTATTAGACCCTAGATCTCTCCTCTGCCCTCAAAGCATCTGACCACACCAAGATCGGTGTGATAAAATGCTTCCCCAATTTCCCAATGGCGCTATTTACATCCGGCGAAATCTAAGTCATAAATGCTCGTAGCTTCCGGTTTCTTAGGCCATAGAGATGTTTGGAGCCACTCTGGTCTCTGATCAGCTCTATGGTCAGCTGGCTGAATCACCGGCTGCATTCTCAGGTTCCCTGTTGAGACAGGAGAGCCAGAGAAAAACACGGAAGACGGTGGGGGGGGGGGCATTCCCTCCCACTGCTTGTAAAAGCAGTCTAGAGGCTAATTAGCCGCTAGGATTGCTTTTACATGAAAGCCGACCGCTGGCTAAAAAGAATGATACCAAGATGATACCTAAACCTGCAGGCATCATTCTGGTATAACCACTCAAAGTCGTGAATGGCGTACCTGAAGACAAAAAAATGGTTAACAATAAAGCACAGTAAACGGTAAAGTATAAATAATTACATACCTGAAAAACAAACATGATAAAACATAATAACAATAACAATAACAATAAAACATTTCAGAATAGAATACAGTAAAAAAGAGCAGAACAATAGAGAGAGAATAGAGAGAGAGAGAACAATAAAACGACAACTATTTTTTTTAATTTTTGTTTGTGTTTTTTTTTTTTTTTACACTTTTTTTTTGTAACTGTAACTTTTATAACTGTAACCGGTTCCAGGTTCGAGTCTCTCAAAATGCGATGGCATCTTGGGAGACCATGTGAAAGTGTGCCTAGTATGTGCAATGCTGTACGCTACGCTAATACTCAACTAGTGCATGGTAGCGTTCAAAACATTCACCAAGTGTTACTGCAGTGCTGGTTTGACTACGACCGGGGTGTACTACGCCGCTGGTGCTTGCCAGTTCACCAAAACGCTACAAAGAAAAGTGTCAGTGATCGATCGATACTGCACTTGGGTGGGCTGGACTGGGCTGGGCCGGGCGGAGGGGCAAAACGCAGGTGCTAGCAGGTATCTGGGCTGATCCCGCTAACACTGCGTTTTTGGGAACCCTAAACTGCTGGGGACGCTAGTATAGATCTGATCGGATCAGATATTGATGCGTTCAGATACTATACCACTAAGGGAGGTGTACGGTGCGTGTACGGTGCGTGCGTGGGTGTTCGCGGTACTGGCGCTAATCTGACGCTGCCTAGGGCGACGCATATCACCGCCGGGCGATCAGGGGGCTAAACCTTTATTCGGTAATAAACGGCGGGTGCCCTGACACTATAAAAAATAAACGAACTAACCAGCGTCACCCGTAACGGTTATACGGTGATCAGTGGTGAAAGGGTTAACTAGGGGGCCATCAAGGGGTTAAAACATTTATTAGATAGTATATGGGGGTCCCTGTCGCTATAAAACACTGACGGCGAACCTAAATATTTACGTCCCTAACTAGCGTCACCAGCGACACTAATACAGCGATCAGAAAAATGATCGCTTAGCGACACTGGTGACAGGGGGTGATCAAGGGGTTAAAACTTTATTAGGGGGGTAAGGGGGGTACCCTAGACCTACAGGGGGCTAAACCTTTATTCGGTAATAAACGGCGGGTGCCCTGACACTATAAAAAATAAACGAACTAACCAGTGTCACCCGTAACAGTTATACGGTGATCAGTGGTGAAAGGGTTAACTAGGGGGCCATCAAGGGGTTAAAACATTTATTAGGTAGTATATGGGGGTCCCTGTCGCTATAAAACACTGACGGCGAACCTCAATATTTACGTCCCTAACTACCGTCACCAGCGACACTAATACAGCGATCAGAAAAATGATCGCTTAGCGACACTGGTGAGGGGGGGTGATCAAGGGGTTAAAACTTTATTAGGGGGGGTAAGGGGGGTACCCTAGACCTACAGGGGGGTAATACAAACTGTCCCACCACTGCTAACTGTCACAAACTGACACTATGCAGTAATCAGGGAAAAAAAAAAAAAAAAAACCTGCTTGGTGTCAGTTTGTGACAGGGGGGGGGGGGGTGATTGGGGGGGGATCGGGGGGCGATCGGGGGGGGATCGGGGGTGTAATATATGCCTGGCATGTTCTACTGTGTTGTGTGTGAGTGTTTGTGCACTTACATGTCATCTCTCCTCGGCGCTGGAACGGAAACTGCCAGACCGAGGAGAGATGACATCACATCCTCTGCCTCTGTGTACTATACAGAGGCAGGGGATGTTTGTCATTGGCTGGGAGCAATCGCGAGGGGGGGGCCACGATCGGATGGCCTCCCCCTCGTCTGTCATCGCTCCTAACCAAATGCCGACCGCAGCTGGCACCGGGGGGGGGTCCGATCGGACCCCCCACCCGCGGGAAGGCAATCACGTTTCAGGTACGTGATTTTGCCTGCCCGTGCCGCTCTGCTCACGTATATAGGCGTGAGGCGGTCGGCAAGTGGTTAAGGTACATATCCTATACGGTATATAATCTAGATATAGGGGTGTAAAAGCTCCTGGCTTAGGGTCCCTGAGTAAGTCCCACAATAAAGGTGATACAGTTATATAGCAGAGGACGTATCATTTCTCGTACTGTTTGTATGATCTATACTGTCCTACCTTGCTGGTCCGAGGGTGCCCTCACGAGGTCTCGAGATATATGCTTAGAATATATAAAGGAAGGGATCAATCGGGAAAGTAAATGAAGGGGATAGTACCCTCTGAATTCCCTTACTGCTCAGCTCTGATATAGAGGGTCCCACTAGAGATCTTCAAAGGGAGTGGTAAAGAGAGGCCTAAATATATAGGTCTTCTTAATGAGTAGGAATCCCCTAAGATAAATGTTACATATCTTGGAAATTACCCCTAACCGGTTCCAAGGATATGCAGCCAACCCATAACTAGGTTAACATCCCGCCACCTGGAATTTTTTTTTTTTTTCTCCTTAAGAAACTACTGTACTGTATTAAAAGGCCCTAGGTACTGCGGCCAGATAGAATAAAAGGACACAGTAAAGGAGGTGTAAGGCAGCAAAAAATGAGAGGAAAGGCAAGTAGGGGGGGAACAACAACAAACCCAACAGGGGCCCCCGCCAGGACTAGCTCCAGTCCAGGCACAATAAGGAAGTACATGGTACACGATAACATTCATGTTAGCCCGGGTAAGGCTTCCTGTTCAAAAAATAAAACCCCGGAACGCCCGTCAAAAATTAATACAAGGAGACAGTTGGCTGAAGTTGAACCTTTCAGTCTAAATCCAGCAGTAAGAGAAGAGGCCCTAATGGAGAGCCAACGGGAGGGAGTATTGCCAACAAAAAACGAAATAGCGGAGATGTTTGCTAGACTGGAAACCTTTATTAAAGCTGAAACAGAGGCAATACGGGGAGATATGGGCCACATTCTGAGAAGAGTGGAAGAGGTGGAGACAGTAGCTGAAAGACAGAGGACGGAGATGGGGAACCTGAGAAGTCAAATT
This sequence comes from Lithobates clamitans, assembly GCA_037952925.1. Taxonomy (NCBI): domain Eukaryota; kingdom Metazoa; phylum Chordata; class Amphibia; order Anura; family Ranidae; genus Lithobates; species Lithobates clamitans. The sequence goes on along the minus strand of JBBGZY010001291.1, from coordinate 4,493,190 downwards.
GAAGACCTGCAACGTGAACAGAGGGACTTAAGATACCGATTAGAAGATCAGGAAAATCGAAGTCGAAGGAAGAACTTGAGGATCAGAGGACTCCCAGAAGCACAGGGGGAGGGAGAAAACCTACAGGAGAAGGTGGACCAAATCTTTGGAGCCCTTGTCAACCCAATTGACAAGAGAGTTAAATTGGACAGAGTACATAGAATTAGGAAACCAGCTGAGATTAATAAGGAAGCACCTTGAGACGTGATAGTGAGGTTCCACAACTATCAAGATAAAGAGAAAATCAGGGCAAGTCTGAGAAATAACCAAATAGTTAAATATGGTGAATCTAATTTACAAATATATCCAGACCTGGCTGCTGAGACACGGACAAGGAAAAGAACTCTTCGTCCCTTACTAGAGCAACTTAAAGTCAGAGAGGTGCATTACTCCTGGGGGTTCCCAGCGTGTCTGATTGGGCGAAAAGACGGGCGCTCTGCGACATTAAGGTTCCCAGAAGAGACCCACAACTTCTGCCGCATGCTGGACATTCCACCTGTAGAAATTCCGGGGTGGTGGGAGAAAGTAGGAGGGCAGAATAATGTAGAAGATGCTCAAACTTGGAAACCAGTTCACAACAGGAGAGGGCACTAAATAAATGGTAGAACAATTAGAAGGAGGGAATGGGCTGTGATCAGAGGGACCGGGAGATACATGGGTTGAGGGGGGGGCGATGGAGGGAGGAACGGGAGGTGTGGGGGGGGAGGTCTGGTAGGCCCTGGTGTTGGCCGTGAGATTCAAGGATGCCCACACTGAGCTCAACCCTCAGGGGGAAAGCCGTAGGGCCGGGTGGAGATGGTGGGGCCACGGTTAAATGGGCTACTGCTAGGCCCGATACCCCCATGATCAAGGTGGGAAGGGGATGGGGAGGGTGGGGGGATGGGATGGGGGGCTAGGGGAGGGGCGAGATCGGTACAAACCTCACTGTCTCCTGCTGCTGGATCGGGAAGAGTGGAGCAAATGGTCGGAATTAATCTGATAACATACAATGTGAGGGGCCTCAGCTCCCCCATAAAATGTGCTAACATAATGGGCGAGCCGAGAGCCATCAAAGCTGAGGTGGTCTTTCTGCAGGAGACACATCTACTCCTGGGGAGAAATCGGAAGATAATGTCTAGGGACTACCCGTTTTGGATCTATAGTGACTCCCCGATAAGGGGTGCAAAAGGGGTAGCGATAGGTTTTGCCAGGGGAATCCGCTACCAGATTGAAGAGAGAATATCCGACCCCGAAGGTCGATTTTTGTTCCTGAGGGGCAAACTAAATGGCGAGGAATACACCTTAGTTAATATTTACTGCCCAAATATCAATCCAGGGAAATACCTAATTGGAGCTCTATCAAAAATGGAGAACTTCAGGAGAGGGAAGGTTATAGTGGCAGGAGACATGAATCTATTTCTAGAGCCGGGTAGAGATAGTGCGTCACGTGCACGGGGGACTGGAGGAGTGTGGATGAATAAGCTTAAGAAAAAATTACAAGGTTGCCAGCTAGTTGATGTCTGGAGGATGCAACATCAGGAAACAAAAGACTACACCTACTACTCCCCCGTACACGCGACGTACTCAAGACTTGACTATTTTTTCTTGGAGCATAGGAACTTAGAGGAGGTAAAAGATATAAACATAGGACCTATAACATTTTCAGACCACGCCCCGGTGATACTGCGAATAAAACAAAATGATCAAACACCCAATCAAAATAACTGGAGATTAAATGAGGACCTCCTTCACGACAGGGACATTGATAAATTAATTAAAGAAGAATTAGAATTTTATTTCAGAGTAAATACCTCAACGGAAACAGCGGAATCAATAGTTTGGGAGGCCCATAAGGCCTACATAAGGGGGATAATAATAAAAGCGGGAGTAGAGAAAGAAAGAAACCAGATTAAAAATCTCCGTGACCTACAGGAGGAAGTTAAAAAATTAGAAAGGATGCATAAAGAAACAGGGGAGGGAGGGATCCTGGGAAAACTATATGGAGCTAGAGAGGCGTTGAGACAGCAGATAGAGGCAGAAAATCGCAGAAAGTACAACTTAGTTAAAAAAGAGAGATATATCACTGGGAATAGACCTGGACGACTCCTAGCAAGGGCACTAAGTAAAAAGAAGAGTGATGGATATATCGATAAAATAAAGGCTAAATCAGGAGAATTCAGATATAAAGATGCTGAGATAGCAAAAACCTTCCAAGAATATTATGGGGAACTTTACTCAATAAATAAAAAGAAGGATAAAGAGAGAGGGCAAAAATTAGAAAAAATCAGAAAACATCTAAAAGAAACCGAGATGGATAAAATCCCAAAAGAAGAGAGAGCATCCTTAGAGGCCCCCATTACAGAGGCCGAGGTGAGGAAGGCCATCAAGGAGACCCAGACAGGAAAGAGCCCAGGCCCAGACGGGCTGACCGCATTATATTATAAGAAGTATCAAGACTGGTTAGTACCAAAACTATGTGGGTACATGAACGAGATAGGAGAGAGAGGGGAAATGAGCAGAGATGCGTTGGCAGCCAATATAGCGATTGTTCAGAAGGAGGGAAAGGACAGCACATTATGCTCCAGCTATAGGCCCATATCACTTTTGAACAATGACACGAAATTATTCGCAAAAGTAATAGCGGGGAGATTAAAGCAAACAATTAAAAATATCATCCACCCTGATCAGGTGGAGTTTTTACCGGGGAGACAGGGTAAGGACAATAGTATTAAAACCTCCTGATAACCCAAGTAATTAAAAATAGCGGAGTCCCAGGACTACTACTGTCAATAGATGCTGAAAAAGCGTTTGACAGGGTAGACTGGGACTTCATGATGGAGTCTCTCAAAAAAGTGGGTTATGGGGACAGGATCTGCAGCTGGATTAGGGCGCTTTATACAAAACCATCAGCGAGGGTCAAGATAAATGGGACCTTGTCCGATCCCTTCTATATGCATAATGGAACGAGACAGGGATGCCCAGTCTCCCCAATGCTTTTTCTGGTAGCATTAGAATCCCTCCTTAACAGGTTAAGACAGAATCTGAATATTAGAGGGGTAAATATAGGTGGAACTGAGTATAAGCTCGCAGCCTATGCGGATGATATTCTCCTCTACATAACAAACCCAAGACTCTCCTTACCGAATGTCCTTGCCACAATGGAAGAATATGGGAAACTCTCTAACTTTAAAGTAAATACTACCAAATCAGAAGTATTAGATATAAACCCCAATAAGAGGAGAGACCAATCATATCAGGGAGCACCTGACATTTCTAAATATTATGAGGCCATTGCACTTGCGAGGGTGGTAGATTGGGTTAAAAATAAAGGAAAACACTGGGTAGAAATTGAAAATAAAATTAACGGTTTAAAACTACACAAAATAATATGGTGCCCACCTAAAATAAGGAAATATAACACAGAACCACATGAAGTCACTAGGCACGCACTTAGAATATGGGACCTCATCCACAAAAGGGAAAACTGGGAATATAACTCACTGCTAATGTCACTAAAGGATGTAGACTATTTCCCTCCAGGAAGGGAAGAGTGGTTTGGTAAATGGCTCCTAGATGAGAACCTGCAACTGAAGGATGTAGTAGATAGGGGTAAAATATGTTCATTTCAAGAGCTTAAAAATAAAAGAGACAGAATAAATATTAACCCATGGCGCTATGGTCAATTAAAACACTTTGTGGAATCCTTACCGCAACCAATTAGGACAACTAAAAACTTACTCCCTTTAGAGAAAATCTGTAGGGAAACAGATAAAAAGGCTGGTTTTTCTCGTATATACAAAATACTGGTAGAGTTGAGGAGGACAGACACTTTGACTTTTATAGACAGATGGGAGAAGGAGTTAGGACTAAAGCTGACAGATAAGATACTGAAACAACTTCTGATGAATAAAATAAATGAGATACAGGATTTGGAGTATTTGAGGTTTAGTGAAGGGACAAAAATGGAGGCCTATAGGACAAAGTGGAGAGTATGGGAAAAATTTAAAAAATCTATAAGAGCAGCTGAGATGTGGACAACCTAAGCAACAGAGAGAGCAGTAGATCCCGACATAGGGGAGAAAACGGGAAAATTAATCAGGAAGCTAGAAGGAAATCATGGAGAGGGAGGAGGTACGGTCTCGGGGGGGGTGGGAAGGGGAGGAGGGAGGAGGGTCAGGGAGCAAGAAAATAACAATAAAGAGTAGAAACAGATGGAGGGGCTTACCATTCTCTTATCTGATGTGATATGAAGCATCCTAATTAAGGAAACAGAACAAAAGCCATAATGATGTGATAATTAAGGGGAAGTGGTTTTTTTGAATATCTATTTGAAAAGACTTACTCCCATGGTAAACCTCACTGATGTGGCAAAAAAAAAGAAAAGAAAAAAAAAAAAAGACACTGCGGTGGCCAGGCTGTTTGTACAACCCCAGTACTCATTTCCAGACTTAGGGTATGTAGCACACTCAATCCTGGACCAAAAGAAAAAAAAAAAAGAATGATAAGTGTCAAGACACTGCGGTGGCCAGGCTGTGTGTACAACCCCAGTACTCCTTTCCAGACTTAGGGTGTCATGAAGATCCTGCCAGTAACCAGCGATCCAGGCGCACGGGAACATGGCCACGGGTTCCACTGCGCATGCGCGCGATCACGGGTGCGGTCACGCACGGGCACGCGCGCGCGCACTCCCGCTGGTGTCAGGCGGGCTATTTAAACCGGTCTGTCACACTCCATCCTCGCTGTCTGCTTTACAGCGTTCTGTGTGTGTTTCCTGATCTGATCTGTGTATCCTGTTATCTAACCCGGCTTCCTGTTTGACCATCCTGCTATCCGCCTGCACCAGACCCTCTTGGCTTGCCTGACCATCCCTCTGCATTACCCCTGGTACCTCTGCTGTCCGACCGCTACCGACCACCGGCTTGTTGACCCTCCGCTGTGTATACCGGCTTCCAGTCTGCTATTACCTGCTGTTGTTCCTGATTCCAGTCTAGCGTTCCAGGCTATTACCTGCTGTTGTTCCTGGTTCCAGTCCAGCGTTCCAGTCTGCTACCTACTGCTTGTTCCTGATTCCAGCCCAGCGTTCCAGTCTGCTACCTACTGCTTGTTCCTGACTCCAGTCTACCGTTCCAGGCTATTACCTGCTGTTGTTCCTGGTTCCAGTCCAGCGTTCCAGTCTGCTACCTACTGCTTGTTCCTGGTTCCAGCCCAGTGTTCCAGTCTGCTGCCTACTGCTTGTTCCTGGTTCCAGTCCAGCGTTCCAGGCTACTACCTGCTGTTGTTCCTGGCTCCAGCCCAGCGTTCCAGTCTGCTACCTACTGCTTGTTCCTGATTCCAGTCTAGCGTTCCAGGCTATTACCTGCTGTTGTTCCTGGTTCCAGTCCAGCGTTCCAGTCTGCTACCTACTGCTGGTTCCAGCCCAGCGTTCCAGGCTCCTACCTGCTGTTGTTCCTGGTTCCAGCCCAGCGTTCCAGGCTCCTACCTGCTGTTGTTCCTGGTTCCAGTCCACCGTTCCAGTCTGCTACCTACTGCTTGTTCCTGGTTCCAGCCCAGCGTTCCAGGCTCCTACCTGCTGTTGTTCCTGGGTCCAGCCCAGCGTTCCAGGCTCCTACCTGCTGTTGTTCCTGGTTCCAGTCCAGCGCTCCACTATCCGGCTTGCTTACCTGTTGGGTTCCTGGTCCTATCTGCATTCCAGTCTCTGTCTTCAGGTTCCTGATTCCAGAGGGTGCCACCACTACTGAACTTCCAGCAACTGTTGATCCTGCCAGGCACCCCTACCAGTCTTCACTCCTGGCCCTCTGTTTCCATTCCAGGGGAACGTGAGTGGGAGCTGTAAGGGAGGTCTTTCCCTGCACTTCAGGCTCACAACCTACCAGGTACGTGACATAGGGTATGTAGCACACTCAATCTTGGACCCAAATAAAAAAGAATAACAAGTGTCAAGACACTGCGGTGGCCAGGCTGTGTGTGCAAACCGAGTACTCCTTTCTGGACTTTGGGTATGTAGCACACTCAATCGTTGACCAAAAAAAAAAAAAGGAATGACAAGTGTCAAGACACTGCGGTGGCCAGGCTGTGTGTACAACCCCAGTACTCTTTTCCGGTCTTAGGGTATGTAGCAAACTCAATCCTTGACCAAAAAAAAAAGGAATGACAAGTGTCAAGACAATGCGGTGGCCAGGCTGTGTGTACAACCACAGTACTCCTTTCCGGACTTAGGGTATGTAGCACACTCATTTCGGGACCAAAAAAAAAAGAATGACAAGTGTCAAGACACCGCAGTGGCCAGGCTGTGTGTACAACCCGAGTACTCCTTTCCGGACTTTGGGTATGTAGCACACTCAATCCTTGACCAAAAAAAAAAAAGAATGACAAGTGTCAAGACACTGCGGTGGCCAGGCTGTGTGTACAACCCCAGTACTCCTTTCCAGACTTGGGGTATGTAGCACACACAATCCAGGACCAAAAAAAAAAGAATGACAAGTGTCAAGACACTGCGGTGGCCAGGGTGTGTGTTTAACCCCAGTACTCTTTTCCGGACTTAGGGTATGTAGCACACTCAATCCTTGACCAAAAAAAAAAAAAGAATGACAAGTGTCAAGACAATGGGGTGGTCAGGCTGTGTGTACAACCCCAGTACTCCTTTCCGGACTTGGGGTATGTAGCACACTCAATCTTGGACCTCAAAAAAAAAGAATGACAAGTGTCAAGACACTGCGGTGGCCAGGCTGTGTGTACAACCCGAGTACTCCTTTACGGACTTTGGGTATGTAGCACACTCAATCCTTGACCAAAAAAAAGAATGACAAGTGTCAAGACATTGCGGTGGCCAGGCTGTGTGTACAACCCCAGTACTCCTTTCCGGACTTAAGGTATGTAGTACACTCAATCCTGGACAAAAAAAAAAAAAAGAATGACAAGTGTCAAGACACTGCGGTGGCCAGGCTGTGTGTACAACCCCAGTACTCATTTCCAGACTTAGGGTGTCATGAAGATCCTGCCAGTAACCAGCGATCCAGGCGCACGGGAACTCGGCCACGGGTTCCACTGCGCATGCGCGCGTGTTCACGGGTGCGGTCACGCGCGCGCGCGCTCCTGCTGGTGTCAGGCTATTTAAACCGGTCTGTCACACTCCATCCCCGCTGTCTGCTTTACAGCGTTCTGAGTGTGTTTCCTGATCTGATCTGTGTATCCTGTTATCTGACCCGGCTTCCTGTTTGACCATCCTGCTATCCGCCTGCACCAGACCCTCTTGGCTTGCCTGACCATCCCTCTGCATTACCCCTGGTACCTCTGCTGTCCGACCGCTAATGACCACCGGCTTGTTGACCCTCCGCTGTGTATACCGGCTTCCAGTCTGCTATTACCTGCTGTTGTTCCTGATTCCAGTCTAGCGTTCCAGGCTATTACCTGCTGTTGTTCCTGGTTCCAGTCCAGCGTTCCAGTCTGCTACCTACTGCTTGTTCCTGGTTCCAGCCCAGCGTTCCAGGCTCCTACCTGCTGTTGTTCCTGGTTCCAGCCCAGCGTTCCAGGCTCCTACCTGCTGTTGTTCCTGGTTCCAGTCCAGCATTCCAGTCTGCTACCTACTGCTTGTTCCTGGTTCCAGCCCAGCGTTCCAGGCTCCGACCTGCTGTTGTTCCTCCTTTCAGCCCAGCGTTCCAGGCTCCTACCTGCTGTTGTTCCTGGTTCCAGTCCAGCGCTCCACTATCCGGCTTGCTTATCTGTTGGGTTCCTGGTCCTATCTGCATTCCAGTCTCTGTCTTCAGGTTCCTGATTCCAGAGGGTGCCACCACTACTGAACTTCCAGCAACTGTTGATCCTGCCAGGCACCCATACCACTCTTCACTCCTGGCCCTCTGTTTCCATTCCAGGGGAACGGGAGTGGGAGCTGTAAGGGAGGTCTTTCCCTGCACTTCAGGCTCACAACCTACCAGGTACGTAACATAGGGTATGTAGCACACTCAATCTTGGACCCAAAAAAAAAAGAATGACAAGTGTCAAGACACTGCGGTGGCCAGGCTGTGTGTACAAACCGAGTACTCCTTTCCGGACTTTGGGTATGTAGCACACTCAATCCTTGACCAAAAGAAAAGAATGACAAGTGTCAAGACAATGCGGTGGCCAGGCTGTGTGTACAACCCCAGTACTCCTTTCCAGACTTAGGGTATGTAGCACACTCAATCCTGGACCAATAAAAAACAAAAAAACAATGACAACTGTCAAGACACTGTGGTGGCCAGGCTGTGTGTACAACGCCAGTACTCCTTTCCAGACATAGGGTATGTAGCACACTCAATCTTGAACCAAAAAAAAAAGAATGACAAGTGTCAAGATACTGCGGTGGCCAGGCTGTGTGTACAACCCGAGTACTCCTTTCCGGGCTTAGGGTATGTAGCACACTCAATCCTGGACCAAAAAAAAAAGAATGACAAGTGTCAAGACACTGCGGTGGCCAGGCTGTGTGTACAACCCCAGTACTCCTTTCTGGATTTAGGGTATGTAGCACACTCAATCCTTGACCAAAAAAAAAAAAGAGGAAGGCGAGTGTCAAGACAATGCGGTGGCCAGGCTGTGTGTACAACCCCAGTACTCCTTTCCGGACTTAGGGTATGTAGCACACTCAATCCTGGACCAAAAAAAAAAAAGAATGACAAGTGTCAAGACAATGCGGTGGCCATACTGTGTGTACAACCCCAGTACTCCTTTCCAGACTTAGGGTATGTAGCACACTCAATCTTGGACCCAAAAAAACCAAAAAGAATGACAAGTGTCAAGACACTGCAGTGGCCAGGCTGTGTGTACAACCCCAGAACTCCTTTCCGGACTTAGGGTATGTAGCTCACTCAATCCTGGACCAAAAAAAAAAAGAAAGAATGACAAGTGTCAAGACACTGCGGTGGCCAGGCTGTGTGTACAACCCCAGTACTCCTTTGCGGACTTAGGGTATGTAGCACACTCAATCTTGGACCCCCCAAAAAAAAGAATGACAAGTGTCAAGACACTGCGGTGGCCAGGCTATGTGTACAACCCCAGTACTCCTTTCCAGACTTTGGGTATGTAGCACACTCAATCCGTGACAAAAAAAAAAGAATGACAAGTGTCAAGACAATGCGGTCGCCAGGCTATGTGTACAACCCCAGTACTCCTTTCCGGACTTAGGGTATGTAGCACACTCAATCCTGGACCAAAAAAAAATAGAATGACAAGTGTCAAGACACTGTGGTGGCCAGGCTGTGTGTACAACCCCAGTACTCCTTTCCGGACTTAGGGTATGTAGCACACTCAATCTTGGACCCAAAAAAAACAAAAAGAATGGCAAGTGTCAAGACACTGCAGTGGCCAGGCTGTGTGTACAACCCCAGTACTCCTTTCCGGACTTAGGGTATGTAGCACACTCAATCCTTGACCAAAAAAAAGAATGACAAGTGTCAAGACACTGCGGTGGCCAGGCTGTGTGTACAACCCCAGTACTCCTTTCCGGACTTAGGGTATGTAGCACACTCAATCCTGGACCAAAAAAAAAAACAAAATTGACAAGTGTCAAGACACTGCGGTGGCCAGGCTGTGTGTACCACCCCAGTACTCCTTTCCAGACTTAGGGTATGTAGCACACACAATCCTGGACCAAAAATCCCGCACCTGGGGTTCACCAAACCAAACTTACAGAACCCAGTACCTTTCATGGAAACACTCTCACTGCATCTTCAAACAACACCTCAAGACACCATTCACATACTACTATGCTACAGACCACCAGGACCAAAGACCAATCTCCTTACCCCGATCACTGAATTCTTCTCAATGCACACCTTGAAAACCAAAAACCTTCTGGTACTTGGGGATTTCAACCTGTAGGCAAACTCTGCCCAAGACCCTATTGCAACCGCCTGCGTCAACCAAATGGAAGAACTTGGCCTTCAACAACTGATAAATGTTCCCACGCACGGTTCAGGACACACTTTAGATCTCATCTCAAACAGAATATGGACATCAACGTATTTGACAACACTCCACTACCATGGACGGACCACCATTCTATCAAATTTAAAATCACCACTAACACCATCCTCCAAAAACAGAAACGGGCAACAGCAACACACTGGAATAGATCTCAGAAGAAACTACACTCTGAACTCTTCAAAACTACATTATCAAGCAAAATTCTTTTGCTAAACTCAAATCTCTCAACGGAACAAACACTCAACTCCCTAAACAATGTTTTACTACAAACAGCAGACTCAGTGGTGCCAAAACGCAGAACACTCGTCCTCAAAAAAAACTCGAGTTGGTTTAATGGCACTCTCACCCTTCTCAAGCAAGAACGCAGAAGAGCTGAGAGAGCTTGGAGAAGAAATCCCACCAAGGAAAACCATGCTTACTACAAAGCACTCACGGTGAAATACCATAAGGCAATCTTCAAAGCCAAAAAAGAACATTTCGCAGACACCATCTCATCCACCTTAAACCACCTATGGGAACTTTTCAAAATAGTTGCTCAGTCAATGAACCCGACCTGCTTAGAGCCCCCTGCAAACGATACTCAAGAATTCTGCAATGAATTATCAGATTTCTTCATCGACAAAATCGACAACATTCGGAAAGCAATTCATCAGAAAATAACAACCAACCTCACTCAACCAAAGCAAAAAGAGGATATCGACACGAACATCACTCAACCACCGAATTTCTTTTTGTCCCCAATCACTACAGACACGACTAAAAACATCATCGGAAGCCTTCGCGACAGCACATCACCGAACGACATCATCCCAACCAATTTGCTCAAACAATGTTCCGACATCCTGGCCCCGACCCTAACACATCTCATAAATCAATCATTCAAAGAAGGGACTGTGCCAACCTCCCTCAAGCACGGCATCGTCAAACCCCTGCTAAAGAAACCCAATCTTGACCGTAAAGACCCTAACTGCCGCAGACCAATAACAAGCCTCAACACCATCTCCAAGATTATAGAGAACGGAGTAGTACAGCAGCTACAACACCACCTGGACACACACCACCTCCTGGACCCTCTGCAATTAGGCTTCCGCCCAGGCCATGGCACAGAAACAGCACTTCTCAAAATATGGGACGACGCCCTTGAAGCAGCAGATGACGGAGAACCGAGTCTCCTGGTACTGTTAGACCTCAGCGCAGCATTCAATACAGTGGACCACAATACTTTACTTGTCCGCCTCTCAGAAGTTGCAAGAAACTAGGAGATTTCACCTCGGAATCTCGGGCAGTCTCCTGTGGAGTCTCTCAGCGCTCACCCTTGTCACCAGTACTATTTAACATCTACATCCACCCACTTCTCAATATCATCAGAAAAACCGACCTCTGCTTCCACTCATACGCAGACGACACCCAACTCTACCTTCGCATCAACGGACAAAAAGATCTTCATCAGCAATTACAGAAATGCCTTACTTTAATAGATGACTGGATGACCACTAGCTCACTATTCTCTGTAGTCAGCTTCTAGAAAAGAAAGACAAGTGTCAAGAAACTGCGTTGGCCAGGCTGTGTGTACAACCCCAGTACTCCTTTCCGGACTTTGGGTATGTAGCACACTCAATCCTTGACCCAAAAAAAGAATGACAAGTGTCAAGACACTGCAGTGGCCAGGCTGTGTGTACAACCCCAGTACTCCTTTCCGGACTTAGGGTATGTAGCACACTCAATCCTGGACCAAAAAAAAAAAAAATTGACAAGTGTCAAGACACTGAGGTGGCCAGGCTGTGTGTACAACCCCAGTACTCCTTTCCAGACTTAGGGTATGTAGCACACACAATCCTGGACCAAAAATCCCGCACCTGGGGTTCACCAAACCAAACTTACAGAACCCAGTACCTTTCATGGAAACACTCTCACTGCATCTTCAAACAACACCTCAAGACACCATTCACATACTACTATGCTACAGACCACCAGGACCAAAGACCAATCTCCTTACCCCGATCACTGAATTCTTCTCAATGCACACCTTGAAAACCAAAAACCTTCTGGTACTTGGGGATTTCAACCTGTGGGCAAACTCTGCCCAAGACCCTATTGCAACCGCCTGCGTCAACCAAATGGAAGAACTTGGCCTTCAACAACTGATAAATGTTCCCACGCACGGTTCAGGACACACTTTAGATCTCATCTCAAACAGAATATGGACATCGACGTATTTGACAACACTCCACTACCATGGACGGACCACCATGCTATCAAATTTAAAATCACCACCAACACCGTCCTCCAAAAACAGAAACGGGCAACAGCAACACACTGGAATAGATCTCAGAAGAAACTACACTCTGAACTCTTCAAAACTACATTATCAAGCAAAATTCTTTTGCTAAACTCAAATCTCTCAACGGAACAAACACTCAATTCCCTAAACAATGTTTTACTACAAACAGCAGACTCAGTGGCGCCAAAACGCAGAACTCTCGTCCGCAATAAAAACTCGAGTTGGTTTAATGGCACTCTCACCCTTCTCAAGTAAGAACGCAGAAGAGCTGAGAGAGCTTGGAGAAGAAATCCCACCAAGGAAAACCATGCTTACTACAAAGCACTCACGGTGAAATACCATAAGGCAATCTTCAAAGCCAAAAAAGAACATTTCGCAGACACCATCTCATCCACCTTAAACCACCCATGGGAACTTTTCAAAATAGTTGCTCAGTCAATGAACCCGACCTGCTTAGAGCCCCCTGCAAACGATACTCAAGAATTCTGCAATGAATTATCAGATTTCTTCATCGACAAAATCGACAACATTCGGAAAGCAATTCATCAGAAAATAACAACCAACCTCACTCAACCAAAGCAAAAAGAGGATATCGACACGAACATCACTCAACCACCGAATTTCTTTTTGTCCCCAATCACTACGGACACGACTAAAAACATCATCGGAAGCCTTCGCGACAGCACATCACCGAACGACATCATCCCCACCAATTTGCTCAAACAATGTTCCGATATCCTGGCCCCGACCCTAACACATCTCATAAATCAATCATTCAAAGAAGGGACTGTGCCAACCTCCCTCAAGCACGGCATCGTCAAACCCCTGCTAAAGAAACCCAATCTTGACCCTAAAGACCCTAACTGCCGCAGACCAATACCAAGCCTCAACACCATCTCCAAGATTATAGAGAAAGCAGTAGTACAGCAGCTACAACACCACCTGGACACACACCACCTCCTGGACCCTCTGCAATCAGGCTTCCGCCCAGGCCATGGCACAGAAACAGCACTTCTCAAAATATGGGACGACGCCCTTGAAGCAGCAGATAACGGAGAACCGAGTCTCCTGGTACTGTTAGACCTCAGCGCAGCATTCAATACAGTGGACCACAATACTTTACTTGTCCGCCTCTCAGAAATTGCAGGAGCTACAGATTCTGCCCTAAAATGGTTTACATCCTTCTTAGAGAATCGCTCCCAGACAGTGAAACTAGGAGCATTCACCTCGGAATCTCGGGCAGTCTCCTGTGGAGTCCCTCAGGGCTCACCCTTGTCACCAGTGCTATTTAACATCTACATCCGCCCACTTCTCAATATCATCAGAAAAACCGACCTCTGCTTCCACTCATACGCAGACGACACCCAACTCTACCTTCGCATCAACGGACAAAAAGATCTTCATCAGCAATTACAGAAATGCCTTACTTTAATAGATGACTGGATGACCACTAGCTCCCTTAAACTCAACGGATCAAAAATAGAACTTCTTCTCCTGCAAGCCAACAAAAATTCCAAAATTAAGACCCCGTGGACACCTCCCTCTATCCTCGGACAGACCATCTCCCCTAGCACCATAGCCAAGAGTCTCGGAGTCATCTTTGACTCAGGAATGACAATGGATGCACAAATAGGTTCAGTGGTGAGCGGATCCCACCATCTCCTCCGCCCGCTTCGCAGTCTCATCCCCTTCATCCCAGAAGAGCACAAAGCGGCAGTTGTGGGAACAATCATCACTTCTCAACTCGACTACGCAAACTCGCTCTACGTAGGATTACCCCAATATCAGCTTGCGCGCTTGCAACTCATCCAAAACACGGCGGCAAGACTGTTAACAGGAAAAAAGCCCTGGGAATCCATCTCCCCATCCCTAATGAGACTACATTGGCTAACTGTGAAGAATCGGATCACATTCAAGACCCTCTGCCTCACCCACAATGCATACAAGGAAACGCTCCGCTATATCTCCGGGAAAAAATAAAACACTAAACACCGAATCGCAGTCTTCAATCAGCTAACCAAAACCTCCTCATCATTCCCAAATACCGCTACAAAGCAAAGGGAGAACGAAGATTTGCAGTCAGAGGACCTCGACTATGGAATGCTCTTCCAACCAACATCCGCATGGAAGAAAACCACCAGGCCATCAGGAAAAAACTAAAGACCTTCCTTTTCTAGAAGCTGACTACAGAGAATACATCTAGCGCCTTGAGGCAATTCAGTTCGCATTTGCAGCGCTTTACAAATCATTCATTCATTCAAAAAAAAAAAGAATGACAAGTGTCAAGACACTGCGGTGGCCAGGCTGTGTGTACAACCCCAGTACTCCTTTCCGGACTTAGGGTATGTAGCACACTCAATCCTTGACCAAAAAAAAAAAAAGAATGACAAGTGTCAAGACAATGGGGTGGCCGGGCTGTGTGTACAACCCCAGTACTCCTTTCCGGACTTAGGGTATGTAGCACACTCAAACCTGGACCAAAAAAAAAAAAAGAATGACAAGTGACAAGGCACTGCGGTGGCCAGGCTGTGTGTACAACCCCAGTACTTCTTTCCAATATCACAATCCTGGACCAAAAATCCCGCACCTGGGGTTCACCAAACCAAACTTACAGAACCCAGTACCTTTCATGGAAATACTCTCACTGCATCTTCAAACAACACCTCAAGACACCATTCACATACTACTATGCTACAGACCACCAGGACCAAAGACCAATCTCCTTACCCCGATCACTGAATTCTTCTCAATGCACACCTTGAAAACCAAAAACCTTCTGGTACTTGGGGATTTCAACCTGTGGGCAAACTCTGCCCAAGACCCTATTGCAACCGCCTGCGTCAACCAAATGGAAGAACTTGGCCTTCAACAACTGATAAATGTTCCCACGCACGGTTCAGGACACACTTTAGATCTCATCTCAAACAGAATATGGACATCGACGTATTTGACAACACTCCACTACCATGGACGGACCACCATGCTATCAAATTTAAAATCACCACTAACACCGTCCTCCAAAAACAGAAACGGGCAACAGCAACACACTGGAATAGATCTCAGAAGAAAATACACTCTGAACACTTCAAAACTACATTATCAAGCAAAATTCTTTTGCTAAACTCAAATCTCTCAACGGAACAAACACTCAACTCCCTAAACAATGTTTTACTACTCACTGTGAAATACCATAAGGCAATCTTCAAAGCCAAAAAAGAACATTTCGCAGACACCATCTCATCCGCCTTAAACCGCCCATGGGAACTTTTCAAAATAGTTGCTCAGTCAATGAACCCGACCTGCTTAGAGCCCCCTGCAAACGATACTCAAGAATTCTGTAATGAATTATCAGATTTATTCATCGACAAAATCGACAACATTCAGAAAGCAATTCATCAGAAAATAACAACCAACCTCACTCAACCAAAGCAAAAAGAGGATATCGACACGAACATCACTCAACCACCGAATTTCTTTTTGTCCCCAATCACTACGGACACGACTAAAAACATCATCGGAAGCCTTCGCGACAGCACATCACCGAACGACATCATCCCCACCAATTTGCTCAAACAATGTTCCGATATCCTGGCCCCGACCCTAACACATCTCATAAATCAATCATTCAAAGAAGGGACTGTGCCAACCTTCCTCAAGCACGGTATCGTCAAACCCCTGCTAAAGAAACCCAATCTTGACCGTAAAGACCCTAACTGCCGCAGACCAATAACAAGCCTCAACACCATCTCCAAAATTATAGAGAAAGCAGTAGTACAGCAGCTACAACACCACCTGGACACACACCACCTCCTGGACCCTCTGCAATCAGGCTTCCGCCCAGGCCATGGCGCAGAAACAGCACTTCTCAAAATATGGGACGACGCCCTTGAAGCAGCAGATGACGGAGAACCGAGTCTCCTGGTACTGTTAGACCTCAGCGCAGCATTCAATACAGTGGACCACAATACTTTACTTGTCCGCCTCTCAGAAGTTGCAAGAAACTAGGAGCATTCACCTCGGAATCTCGGGCAGTCTCCTGTGGAGTCTCTCAGGGCTCACCCTTGTCACCAGTGCTATTTAACATCTACATCCACCCACTTCTCAATATCATCAGAAAAACCGACCTCTGCTTCCACTCATACGCAGACGACACCCAACTCTACCTTCGCATCAACGGACAAAAAGATCTTCATCAGCAATTACAGAAATGCCTTACTTTAATAGATGACTGGATGACCACTAGCTCACTATTCTCTGTAGTCAGCTTCTAGAAAAGAAAGACAAGCGTCAAGACACTGCGGTGGCCAGGCTGTGTGTACAACCCCAGTACTCCTTTCCGGACTTTGGGTAGGTAGCACACTCAATCCTTGACCAAAAAAAAGAATGACAAGTGTCAAGACACTGCAGTGGCCAGGCTGTGTGTACAACCCCAGTACTCCTTTCCAGACATAGGTTATGTAGCACACACAATCCTGGACCAAAAATCCCGCACCTGGGGTTCACCAAACCAAACTTACAGAACCCAGTACCTTTCATGGAAACACTCTCACTGCATCTTCAAACAACACCTCAAGACACCATTCACATACTACTATGCTACAGACCACCAGGACCAAATACCAATCTCCTTACCCCGATCTCTGAATTCTTCTCAATACACACCTTGAAAACCAAAAACCTTCTGGTACTTGGGGATTTCAACCTGTGGGCAAACTCTGCCCAAGACCCTATTGCAACCGCCTGCGTCAACTAAATGGAAGAACTTGGCCTTCAACAACTGATAAATGTTCCCACGCACGGCTCAGGACACACTTTAGATCTCATCTCAAACAGAATATGGACTTCGACGTATTTGACAACACTCCACTACCATGGACGGACCACCATGCTATCAAATTTAAAATCACCACTAACACTGTCCTCCAAAAACAGAAATGGGCAACAGCAACACACTGGAATAGATCTCGGAAGAAACTACACTCTGAACTCTTCAAAACTACATTATCAAGCAAAATTCTTTTGCTAAACTCAAATCTCTCAACGGAACAAACACTCAACTCCCTAAATAATGTTTTACTACTCACTGTGAAATACCATAAGGCAATCTTCAAAGCCAAAAAAGAACATTTCGCAGACACCATCACCAGAATTCTGCAATGAATTATCAGATTTATTCATCGACAAAATCGACAACATTCGGAAAGCAATTCATCAGAAAATAACAACAAACCTCACTCAACCAAAGCAAAAAGAGGATATTGACACGAACATCACTCAACCACCGAATTTCTTTTTTTTCGTCCCCAATCACTACGGACACCACTAAAAACATCATCGGAAGCCTTCGCGACAGCACATCACCGAACGACATCATCCCCACCAATTTGCTCAAACAATGTTCCGATATCCTGGCCCCGACCCTAACACATCTCATAAATCAATCATTCAAAGAAGGGACTGTGCCAACCTCCCTCAAGCACGGCATCGTCAAACCCCTGCTAAAGAAACCCAATCTTGACCCTAAAGACCCTAACTGCCGCAGACCAATAACAAGCCTCAACACCATCTCCAAGATTATAGAGAAAGCAGTAGTACAGCAGCTACAACACCACCTGGACACACACCACCTCCTGGACCCTCTGCAATCAGGCTTCCGCCCAGGCCATGGCACAGAAACAGCACTTCTCAAAATATGGGACGACGCCCTTGAAGCAGCAGATGACGGAGAACCGAGTCCCCTGGTACTGTTAGACCTCAGCGCAGCATTCAATACAGTGGACTACAATACTTTACTTGTCCGCCTCTCAGAAGTTGCAAGAAACTAGGATCATTCACCTCGGAATCTCGGGCAGTCTCCTGTGGAGTCTCTCAGGGCTCACCCTTGTCACCAGTGCTATTTAACATCTACATCCACCCACTTCTCAATATCATCAGAAAAACCGACCTCTGCTTCCACTCATACGCAGACGACACCCAACTCTACCTTCGCATCAACGGACAAAAAGATCTTCATCAGCAATTACAGAAATGCCTTACTTTAATAGATGACTGGATGACCACTAGCTCACTATTCTCTGTAGTCAGCTTCTAGAAAAGAAAGACAAGTGTCAAGACACTGCGGTGGCCAGGCTGTGTGTACAACCCCAGTACTCCTTTCCGGACTTTGGGTATGTAGCACACTCAATCCTTGACCAAAAAAAAGAATGACAAGTGTCAAGACACTGCAGTGGCCAGGCTGTGTGTACAACCCCAGTACTCCTTTCCGGACTTTGGGTATGTAGCACACTCAATCCTTGACCAAAAAAAAGAATGACAAGTGTCAAGACACTGCAGTGGCCAGGCTGTGTGTACAACCCCAGTACTCCTTTCCAGACATAGGTTATGTAGCACACACAATCCTGGACCAAAAATCCCGCACCTGGGGTTCACCAAACCAAACTTACAGAACCCAGTACCTTTCATGGAAACACTCTCACTGCATCTTCAAACAACACCTCAAGACACCATTCACATACTACTATGCTACAGACCACCAGGACCAAAGACCAATCTCCTTACCCCGATCACTGAATTCTTCTCAATGCACACCTTGAAAACCAAAAACCTTCTGGTACTTGGGGATTTCAACCTGTGGGCAAACTCTGCCCAAGACCCTATTGCAACCGCCTGCGTCAACTAAATGGAAGAACTTGGCCTTCAACAACTGATAAATGTTCCCACGCACGGCTCAGGACACACTTTAGATCTCATCTCAAACAGAATATGGACATCGACGTATTTGACAACACTCCACTACCATGGACGGACCACCATGCTATCAAATTTAAAATCACCACTAACACTGTCCTCCAAAAACAGAAATGGGCAACAGCAACACACTGGAATAGATCTCGGAAGAAACTACACTCTGAACTCTTCAAAACTACATTATCAAGCAAAATTCTTTTGCTAAACTCAAATCTCTCAACGGAACAAACACTCAACTCCCTAAATAATGTTTTACTACTCACTGTGAAATACCATAAGGCAATCTTCAAAGCCAAAAAGAACATTTCGCAGACACCATCACCAGAATTCTGCAATGAATTATCAGATTTATTCATCGACAAAATCGACAACATTCGGAAAGCAATTCATCAGAAAATAACAACAAACCTCACTCAACCAAAGCAAAAAGAGGATATTGACACGAACATCACTCAACCACCGAATTTCTTTTTTTTCGTCCCCAATCACTACGGACACCACTAAAAACATCATCGGAAGCCTTCGCGACAGCACATCACCGAACGACATCATCCCCACCAATTTGCTCAAACAATGTTCCGATATCCTGGCCCCGACCCTAACACATCTCATAAATCAATCATTCAAAGAAGGGACTGTGCCAACCTCCCTCAAGCACGGCATCGTCAAACCCCTGCTAAAGAAACCCAATCTTGACCCTAAAGACCCTAACTGCCGCAGACCAATAACAAGCCTCAACACCATCTCCAAGATTATAGAGAAAGCAGTAGTACAGCAGCTACAACACCACCTGGACACACACCACCTCCTGGACCCTCTGCAATCAGGCTTCCGCCCAGGCCATGGCACAGAAACAGCACTTCTCAAAATATGGGACGACGCCCTTGAAGCAGCAGATGACGGAGAACCGAGTCCCCTGGTACTGTTAGACCTCAGCGCAGCATTCAATACAGTGGACTACAATACTTTACTTGTCCGCCGCTCAGAAGTTGCAAGAAACTAGGATCATTCACCTCGGAATCTCGGGCAGTCTCCTGTGGAGTCTCTCAGGGCTCACCCTTGTCACCAGTGCTATTTAACATCTACATCCACCCACTTCTCAATATCATCAGAAAAACCGACCTCTGCTTCCACTCATACGCAGACGACACCCAACTCTACCTTCGCATCAACGGACAAAAAGATCTTCATCAGCAATTACAGAAATGCCTTACTTTAATAGATGACTGGATGACCACTAGCTCACTATTCTCTGTAGTCAGCTTCTAGAAAAGAAAGACAAGTGTCAAGACACTGCGGTGGCCAGGCTGTGTGTACAACCCCAGTACTCCTTTCCGGACTTTGGGTATGTAGCACACTCAATCCTTGACCAAAAAAAAGAATGACAAGTGTCAAGACACTGCAGTGGCCAGGCTGTGTGTACAACCCCAGTACTCCTTTCCGGACTTAGGGTATGTAGCACACTCAATCCTGGACCAAAAAAAAAAAAAAAAAATTGACAAGTGTCAAGACACTGAGGTGGCCAGGCTGTGTGTGCAACCCCAGTACTCCTTTCCAGACTTAGGGTATGTAGCACACACAATCCTGGACCAAAAATCCCGCACCTGGGGTTCACCAAACCAAACTTACAGAACCCAGTACCTTTCATGGAAACACTCTCACTGCATCTTCAAATAACACCTCAAGACACCATTCACATACTACTATGCTACAGACCACCAGGACCAAAGACCAATCTCCTTACCCCGATCACTGAATTCTTCTCAATGCACACCTTGAAAACCAAAAACCTTCTGGTACTTGGGGATTTCAACCTGTGGGCAAACTCTGCCCAAGACCCTATTGCAACCGCCTGCGTCAACCAAATGGAAGAACTTGGCCTTCAACAACTGATAAATGTTCCCACGCACGGTTCAGGACACACTTTAGATCTCATCTCAAACAGAATATGGACATCGACGTATTTGACAACACTCCACTACCATGGACGGACCACCATGCTATCAAATTTAAAATCACCACCAACACCGTCCTCCAAAAACAGAAACGGGCAACAGCAACACACTGGAATAGATCTCAGAAGAAACTACACTTTGAACTCTTCAAAACTACATTATCAAGCAAAATTCTTTTGCTAAACTCAAATCTCTCAACGGAACCAACACTCAACTCCCTAAACAATGTTTTACTACAAACAGCAGACTCAGTGGCGCCAAAACGCAGAACACTTGTCCGCAAAAAAAACTCGAGTTGGTTTAATGGCACTCTCACCCTTCTCAAGCAAGAACGCAGAAGAGCTGAGAGAGCTTGGAGAAGAAATCCCACCAAGGAAAACCATGCTTACTACAAAGCACTCACGGTGAAATACCATAAGGCAATCTTCAAAACCAAAAAAGAACATTTCGCAGACACCATCTCATCCACCTTAAACCACCCATGGGAACTTTTCAAAATAGTTGCTCAGTCAATGAACCCGACCTGCTTAGAGCCCCCTGCAAACGATACTCAAGAATTCTGCAATGAATTATCAGATTTCTTCATCGACAAAATCGACAACATTCGGAAAGCAATTCATCAGAAAATAACAACCAACCTCACTCAACCAAAGCAAAAAGAGGATATCGACACGAACATCACTCAACCACCGAATTTCTTTTTGTCCCCAATCACTACGGACACGACTAAAAACATCATCGGAAGCCTTCGCGACAGCACATCACCGAACGACATCATCCCCACCAATTTGCTCAAACAATGTTCCGATATCCTGGCCCCGACCCTAACACATCTCATAAATCAATCATTCAAAGAAGGGACTGTGCCAACCTCCCTCAAGCACGGCATCGTCAAACCCCTGCTAAAGAAACCCAATCTTGACCCTAAAGACCCTAACTGCCACAGACCAATAACAAGCCTCAACACCATCTCCAAGATTATAGAGAAAGCAGTAGTACAGCAGCTACAACACCACCTGGACACACACCACCTCCTGGACCCTCTGCAATCAGGCTTCCGCCCAGGCCATGGCACAGAAACAGCACTTCTCAAAATATGGGACGACGCCCTTGAAGCAGCAGATAACGGAGAACCGAGTCTCCTGGTACTGTTAGACCTCAGCGCAGCATTCAATACAGTGGACCACAATACTTTACTTGTCCACCTCTCAGAAATTGCAGGAGCTACAGATTCTGCCCTAAAATGGTTTACATCCTTCTTAGAGAATCGCTCCCAGACAGTGAAACTAGGAGCATTCACCTCGGAATCTCGGGCAGTCTCCTGTGGAGTCCCTCAGGGCTCACCCTTGTCACCAGTGCTATTTAACATCTACATCCGCCCACTTCTCAATATCATCAGAAAAACCGACCTCTGCTTCCACTCATACGCAGACGACACCCAACTCTACCTTCGCATCAACGGACAAAAAGATCTTCATCAGCAATTACAGAAATGCCTTACTTTAATAGATGACTGGATGACCACTAGCTCCCTTAAACTCAACGGATCAAAAACAGAACTTCTTCTCCTGCAAGCCAACAAAAATTCCAAAATTAAGACCCCGTGGACACCTCCCTCCATCCTCGGACAGACCATCTCCCCTAGCACCATAGCCAAGAGTCTCGGAGTCATCTTTGACTCAGGAATGACAATGGATGCACAAATAGGATCAGTGGTGAGCGGATCCCACCATCTCCTCCGCCCGCTTCGCAGTCTCATCCCCTTCATCCCAGAAGAGGACAAAGCGGCAGTTGTGGGAACAATCATCACTTCTCAACTCGACTACGCAAACTCGCTCTACGTAGGATTACCCCAATATCAGCTTGCGCGCTTGCAACTCATCCAAAACACGGCGGAAAGACTGTTAACAGGAAAAAAGCCCTGGGAATCCATCTCCCCATCCCTAATGAGACTACATTGGCTAACTGTGAAGAATCGGATCACATTCAAGACCCTCTGCCTCACCCACAATGCATACAAGGAAACGCTCCGCTATATCTCCGGGAAAAAATAAAACACTACACACCGAATCGCAGTCTTCAATCAGCTAACCAAAACCTCCTCATCATTCCCAAATACCGCTACAAAGCAAAGGGAGAACGAAGATTTGCAGTCCAAGGACCTTGACTATGGAATGCTCTTCCAACCAACATCCGCATGGAAGAAAACCACCAGGCCTTCAGGAACAAACTAAAGACCTTCCTTTTCTAGAAGCTGACTACAGAGAATACATCTAGCGCCTTGAGGTGATTCAGTTCGCATTTGCAGCGCTTTACAAATCATTCATTCATTCATTCAAAAAAAAAGAATGACAAGTGTCAAGACACTGTGGTGGCCAGGCTGTGTGTACAACCCCAGTACTCCTTTCCAGACTTAGGGTATGTAGCACACTCAATCCTTGACCAAAAAAAAAAAAAGAATGACAAGTGTCAAGACAATGGGGTGGCCGGGCTGTGTGTACAACCCCAGTAGTCCTTTCCGGACTTAGGGTATGTAGCACACTCAAACCTGGACCAAAAAAAAAAAAAATAATGACAAGTGACAAGGCACTGCGGTGGCCAGGCTGTGTGTACAACCCCAGTACTCCTTTCCAATATCACAATCCTGGACCAAAAATCCCGCTCCTGGGGTTCACCAAACCAAACTTACAGAACCCAGTACCTTTCATGGAAACACTCTCACTGCATCTTCAAACAACACCTCAAGACACCATTTCCTTACCCCGATCACTGAATTCTTCTCAATGCACACCTTGAAAACCAAAAACCTTCTGGTACTGGGGGATTTCAACCTGTGGGCAAACTCTGCCCAAGACCCTATTGCAACCGCCTGCGTCAACCAAATGGAAGAACTTGGCCTTCAACAACTGATAAATGTTCCCACGCACGGCTCAGGACACACTTTAGATCTCATCTCAAACAGAATATGGACATCGACGTATTTGACAACACTCCACTACCATGGACGGACCACCATGCTATCAAATTTAAAATCACCACTAACACCGTCCTCCAAAAACAGAAACGGGCAACAGCAACACACTGGAATAGATCTCAGAAGAAACTACACTCTGAACTCTTCAAAACTACATTATCAAGCAAAATTCTTTTGCTAAACTCAAATCTCTCAACGGAACAAACACTCAACTCCCTAAACAATGTTTTACTACAAACAGCAGACTCAGTGGCGCCAAAACGCAGAACACTCGTCCGCAAAAAAAACTCGAGTTGGTTTAATGGCACTCTCACCCTTCTCAAGCAAGAACGCAGAAGAGCTGAGAGAGCTTGGAGAAGAAATCCCACCAAGGAAAACCATGCTTACTACAAAGCATTCACGGTGAAATACCATAAGGCAATCTTCAAAGCCAAAAAAGAACATTTCGCAGACACCATCTCATCCACCTTAAACCACCCATGGGAACTTTTCAAAATAGTTGCTCAGTCAATGAACCCGACCTGCTTAGAGCCCCCTGCAAACGATACTCAAGAATTCTGCAATGAATTATCAAATTTATTCATCGACAAAATCGACAACATTCGGAAAGCAATTCATCAGAAAATAACAACCAACCTCACTCAACCAAAGCAAAAAGAGGATATTGACACGAACATCACTCAACCACCGAATTTCTTTTTTTTCGTCCCCAATCACTACGGACACGACTAAAAACATCATCGGAAGCCTTCGCGACAGCACATCACCGAACGACATCATCCCCACCAATTTGCTCAAACAATGTTCCGATATCCTGGCCCCGACCCTAACACATCTCATAAATCAATCATTCAAAGAAGGGACTGTGCCAACCTCCCTCAAGCACGGCATCGTCAAACCCCTGCTAAAGAAACCCAATCTTGACCCTAAAGACCCTAACTGCCGCAGACCAATAACAAGCCTCAACACCATCTCCAAGATTATAGAGAAAGCAGTAGTACAGCAGCTACAACACCACCTGGACACACACCACCTCCTGGACCCTCTGCAATCAGGCTTCCGCCCAGGCCATGGCACAGAAACAGCACATCTCAAAATATGGGACGACGCCCTTGAAGCAGCAGATGACGGAGAACCGAGTCTCCTGGTACTGTTAGACCTCAGCGCAGCATTCAATACAGTGGACCACAATACTTTACTTGTCCGCCTCTCAGAAGTTGCAAGAAACTAGGAGCATTCACCTCGGAATCTCGGGCAGTCTCCTGTGGAGTCTCTCAGGGCTCACCCTTGTCACCAGTGCTATTTAACATCTACATCCACCCACTTCTCAATATCATCAGAAAAACCGACCTCTGCTTCCACTCATACGCAGACGACACCCAACTCTACCTTCGCATCAACGGACAAAAAGATCTTCATCAGCAATTACAGAAATGCCTTACTTTATTAGATGACTGGATGACCACTAGCTCACTATTCTCTGTAGTCAGCTTCTAGAAAAGAAAGACAAGTGTCAAGACACTGCGGTGGCCAGGCTGTGTGTACAACCCCAGTACTCCTTTCCGGACTTTGGGTATGTAGCACAATCAATCCTTGACCAAAAAAAAGAATGACAAGTGTCAAGACACTGCAGTGGCCAGGCTGTGTGTACAACCCCAGTACTCCTTTCCGGACTTAGGGTATGTAGCACACTCAATCCTAGACCAAAAAAAAAAAAAAATTGACAAGTGTCAAGACACTGAGGTGGCCAGGCTGTGTGTACAACCCCAGTACTCCTTTCCAGACTTAGGGTATGTAGCACACACAATCCTGGACCAAAAATCCCGCACCTGGGGTTCACCAAACCAAACTTACAGAACCCAGTACCTTTCATGGAAAAACTCTCACTGCATCTTCAAACAACACCTCAAGACACCATTCACATACTACTATGCTACAGACCACCAGGACCAAAGACTAATCTCCTTACCCCGATCACTGAATTCTTCTCAATGCACACCTTGAAAACCAAAAACCTTCTGGTACTTGGGGATTTCAACCTGTGGGCAAACTCTGCCCAAGACCCTATTGCAACCGCCTGCGTCAACCAAATGGAAGAACTTGGCCTTCAACAACTAATAAATGTTCCTACGCACGGTTCAGGACACACTTTACATCTCATCTCAAACAGAATATGGACATCGACGTATTTGACAACACTCCACTACCATGGACGGACCACCATGCTATCAAATTTAAAATCACCACCAACACCGTCCTCCAAAAACAGAAATGGGCAACAGCAACACACTGGAATAGATCTCAGAAGAAACTACACTTTGAACTCTTCAAAACTAAATTATCAAGCAAAATTCTTTTGCTAGACTCAAATCTCTCAACGGAACCAACACTCAACTCCCTAAACAATGTTTTACTACAAACAACAGACTCAGTTGCGCCAAAACGCAGAACACTCGTCCGCAAAAAAAACTCGAGTTGGTTTAATGGCACTCTCACCCTTCTCAAGCAAGAACGCAGAAGAGCTGAGAGAGCTTGGAGAAGAAATCCCACCAAGGAAAACCATGCTTACTACAAAGCACTCACGGTGAAATACCATAAGGCAATCTTCAAAGCCAAAAAAGAACATTTCGCAGACACCATCTCATCCACCTTAAACCACCCATGGGAACTTTTCAAAATAGTTGCTCAGTCAATGAACCCGACCTGCTTAGAGCCCCCTGCAAACGATACTCAAGAATTCTGCAATGAATTATCAGATTTCTTCATCGACAAAATCGACAACATTCGGAAAGCAATTCATCAGAAAATAACAACCAACCTCACTCAACCAAAGCAAAAAGAGGATATCGACACGAACATCACTCAACCACCGAATTTCTTTTTGTCCCCAATCACTACGGACACGACTAAAAACATCATCGGAAGCCTTCGCGACAGCACATCACCGAACGACATCATCCCCACCAATTTGCTCAAACAATGTTCCGATATCCTGGCCCCGACCCTAACACATCTCATAAATCAATCATTCAAAGAAGGGACTGTGCCAACCTCCCTCAAGCACGGCATCGTCAAACCCCTGCTAAAGAAACCCAATCTTGACCCTAAAGACCCTAACTGCCGCAGACCAATAACAAGCCTCAACACCATCTCCAAGATTATAGAGAAAGCAGTAGTACAGCAGCTACAACACCACCTGGACACACACCACCTCCTGGACCCTCTGCAATCAGGCTTCCGCCCAGGCCATGGCACAGAAACAGCACTTCTCAAAATATGGGACGACGCCCTTGAAGCAGCAGATAATGGAGAACCGAGTCTCCTGGTACTGTTAGACCTCAGCGCAGCATTCAATACAGTGGACCACAATACTTTACTTGTCCACCTCTCAGAAATTGCAGGAGCTACAGATTCTGCCCTAAAATGGTTTACATCCTTCTTAGAGAATCGCTCCCAGACAGTGAAACTAGGAGCATTCACCTCGGAATCTCGGGCAGTCTCCTGTGGAGTCCCTCAGGGCTCACCCTTGTCACCAGTGCTATTTAACATCTACATCCGCCCACTTCTCAATATCATCAGAAAAACCGACCTCTGCTTCCACTCATACGCAGACGACACCCAACTCTACCTTCGCATCAACGGACAAAAAGATCTTCATCAGCAATTACAGAAATGCCTTACTTTAATAGATGACTGGATGACCACTAGCTCCCTTAAACTCAACGGATCAAAAACAGAACTTCTTCTCCTGCAAGCCAACAAAAATTCCAAAATTAAGACCCCGTGGACACCTCCCTCCATCCTCGAACAGACCATCTCCCCTAGCACCATAGCCAAGAGTCTCGGAGTCATCTTTGACTCAGGAATGACAATGGATGCACAAATAGGATCAGTGGTGAGCGGATCCCACCATCTCCTCCGCCCGCTTCGCAGTCTCATCCCCTTCATCCCAGAAGAGGACAAAGCGGCAGTTGTGGGAACAATCATCACTTCTCAACTCGACTACGCAAACTCGCTCTACGTAGGATTACCCCAATATCAGCTTGCCCGCTTGCAACTCATCCAAAACACGGCGGAAAGACTGTTAACAGGAAAAAAGCCCTGGGAATCCATCTCCCCATCCCTAATGAGACTACATTGGCTAACTGTGAAGAATCGGATCACATTCAAGACCCTCTGCCTCACCCACAATGCATACAAGGAAACGCTCCGCTATATCTCCGGGAAAAATTAAAACACTACACACCGAATCGCAGTCTTCAATCAGCTAACCAAAACCTCCTCATCATTCCCAAATACCGCTACAAAGCAAAGGGAGAACGAGGATTTGCAGTCCAAGGACCTTGACTATGGAATGCTCTTCCAACCAACATCCGCATGGAAGAAAACCACCAGGCCTTCAGGAACAAACTAAAGACCTTCCTTTTCTAGAAGCTGACTACAGAGAATACATCTAGCGCCTTGAGGCGATTCAGTTCGCATTTGCAGCGCTTTACAAATCATTCATTCATTCAAAAAAAAAAAAAGAATGACAAGTGTCAAGACACTGTGGTGGCCAGGCTGTGTGTACAACCCCAGTACTCCTTTCCAGACTTAGGGTATGTAGCACACTCAATCCTTGACCAAAAAAAAAAAAAGAATGACAAGTGTCAAGACAATGGGGTGGCCGGGCTGTGTGTACAACCCCAGTAGTCCTTTCCGGACTTAGGGTATGTAGCACACTCAAACCTGGACCAAAAAAAAAAAAAATAAAGACAAGTGACAAGGCACTGCGGTGGCCAGGCTGTGTGTACAACCCCAGTACTCCTTTCCAATATCACAATCCTGGACCAAAAATCCCGCTCCTGGGGTTCACCAAACCAAACTTACAGAACCCAGTACCTTTCATGGAAACACTCTCACTGCATCTTCAAACAACACCTCAAGACACCATTTCCTTACCCCGATCACTGAATTCTTCTCAATGCACACCTTGAAAACCAAAAACCTTCTGGTACTGGGGGATTTCAACCTGTGGGCAAACTCTGCCCAAGACCCTATTGCAACCGCCTGCGTCAACCAAATGGAAGAACTTGGCCTTCAACAACTGATAAATGTTCCCACGCACGGCTCAGGACACACTTTAGATCTCATCTCAAACAGAATATGGACATCGACGTATTTGACAACACTCCACTACCATGGACGGACCACCATGCTATCAAATTTAAAATCACCACCAACACCGTCCTCCAAAAACAGAAACGGGCAACAGCAACACACTGGAATAGATCTCAGAAGAAACTACACTCTGAACTCTTCAAAACTACATTATCAAGCAAAATTCTTTTGCTAAACTCAAATCTCTCAACGGAACAAACACTCAACTCCCTAAACAATGTTTTACTACAAACAGCAGACTCAGTGGCACCAAAACGCAGAACACTCGTCCGCAAAAAAAACTCGAGTTGGTTTAATGGCACTCTCACCCTTCTCAAGCAAGAACGCAGAAGAGCTGAGAGAGCTTGGAGAAGAAATCCCACCAAGGAAAACCATGCTTACTACAAAGCACTCACGGTGAAATACCATAAGGCAATCTTCAAAGCCAAAAAAGAACATTTCGCAGACACCATCTCATCCACCTTAAACCACCCATGGGAACTTTTCAAAATAGTTGCTCAGTCAATGAACCCGACCTGCTTAGAGCCCCCTGCAAACGATAATCAAGAATTCTGCAATGAATTATCAGATTTATTCATCGACAAAATCGACAACATTCGGAAAGCAATTCATCAGAAAATAACAACCAACCTCACTCAACCAAAGCAAAAAGAGGATATTGACACGAACATCACTCAACCACCGAATTTCTTTTTTTTCGTCCCCAATCACTACGGACACGACTAAAAACATCATCGGAAGCCTTCGCGACAGCACATCACCGAACGACATCATCCCCACCAATTTGCTCAAACAATGTTCCGATATCCTGGCCCCGACCCTAACACATCTCATAAATCAATCATTCAAAGAAGGGACTGTGCCAACCTCCCTCAAGCACGGCATCGTCAAACCCCTGCTAAAGAAACCCAATCTTGACCCTAAAGACCCTAACTGCCGCAGACCAATAACAAGCCTCAACACCATCTCCAAGATTATAGAGAAAGCAGTAGTACAGCAGCTACAACACCACCTGGACACACACCACCTCCTGGACCCTCTGCAATCAGGCTTCCGCCCAGGCCATGGCACAGAAACAGCACTTCTCAAAATATGGGACGACGCCCTTGAAGCAGCAGATGACGGAGAACCGAGTCTCCTGGTACTGTTAGACCTCAGCGCAGCATTCAATACAGTGGACCACAATACTTTACTTGTCCGCCTCTCAGAAGTTGCAAGAAACTAGGAGCATTCACCTCGGAATCTCGGGCAGTCTCCTGTGGAGTCTCTCAGGGCTCACCCTTGTCACCAGTGCTATTTAACATCTACATCCACCCACTTCTCAATATCATCAGAAAAACCGACCTCTGCTTCCACTCATACGCAGACGACACCCAACTCTACCTTCGCATCAACGGACAAAAAGATCTTCATCAGCAATTACAGAAATGCCTTACTTTATTAGATGACTGGATGACCACTAGCTCACTATTCTCTGTAGTCAGCTTCTAGAAAAGAAAGACAAGTGTCAAGACACTGCGGTGGCCAGGCTGTGTGTACAACCCCAGTACTCCTTTCCGGACTTTGGGTATGTAGCACACTCAATCCTTGACCAAAAAAAAGAATGACAAGTGTCAAGACACTGCAGTGGCCAGGCTATGTGTACAACCCAAGTACTCCTTTCCGGACTTAGGGTATGTAGCACACTCAATCCTAGACCAAAAAAAATAAAAAATTGACAAGTGTCAAGACACTGAGGTGGCCAGGCTGTGTGTACAACCCCAGTACTCCTTTCCAGACTTAGGGTATGTAGCACACACAATCCTGGACCAAAAATCCCGCACCTGGGGTTCACCAAACCAAACTTACAGAACCCAGTACCTTTCATGGAAACACTCTCACTGCATCTTCAAACAACACCTCAAGACACCATTCACATACTACTATGCTACAGACCACCAGGACCAAAGACTAATCTCCTTACCCCGATCACTGAATTCTTCTCAATGCACACCTTGAAAACCAAAAACCTTCTGGTACTTGGGGATTTCAACCTGTGGGCAAACTCTGCCCAAGACCCTATTGCAACCGCCTGCGTCAACCAAATGGAAGAACTTGGCCTTCAACAACTGATAAATGTTCCCACGCACGGTTCAGGACACACTTTAGATCTCATCTCAAACAGAATATGGACATCGACGTATTTGACAACACTCCACTACCATGGACGGACCACCATGCTATCAAATTTAAAATCACCACCAACACCGTCCTCCAAAAACAGAAACGGGCAACAGCAACACACTGGAATAGATCTCAGAAGAAACTACACTTTGAACTCTTCAAAACTAAATTATCAAGCAAAATTCTTTTGCTAGACTCAAATCTCTCAACGGAACCAACACTCAACTCCCTAAACAATATTTTACTATAAACAACAGACTCAGTTGCGCCAAAACGCAGAACACTCGTCCGCAAAAAAAACTCGAGTTGGTTTAATGGCACTCTCACCCTTCTCAAGCAAGAACGCAGAAGAGCTGAGAGAGCTTGGAGAAGAAATCCCACCAAGGAAAACCATGCTTACTACAAAGCACTCACGGTGAAATACCATAAGGCAATCTTCAAAGCCAAAAAAGAACATTTCGCAGACACCATCTCATCCACCTTAAACCACCCATGGGAACTTTTCAAAATAGTTGCTCAGTCAATGAACCCGACCTGCTTAGAGCCCCCTGCAAACGATACTCAAGAATTCTGCAATGAATTATCAGATTTCTTCATCGACAAAATCGACAACATTCGGAAAGCAATTCATCAGAAAATAACAACCAACCTCACTCAACCAAAGCAAAAAGAGGATATTGACACGAACATCACTCAACCACCGAATTTCTTTTTGTCCCCAATCACTACGGACACGACTAAAAACATCATCGGAAGTCTTCGCGACAGCACATCACCGAACGACATCATCCCCACCAATTTGCTCAAACAATGTTCCGATATCCTGGCCCCGACCCTAACACATCTCATAAATCAATCATTCAAAGAAGGGACTGTGCCAACCTCCCTCAAGCACGGCATCGTCAAACCCCTGCTAAAGAAACCCAATCTTGACCCTAAAGACCCTAACTGCCGCAGACCAATAACAAGCCTCAACACCATCTCCAAGATTATAGAGAAAGCAGTAGTACAGCAGCTACAACACCACCTGGACACACACCACCTCCTGGACCCTCTGCAATCAGGCTTCCGCCCAGGCCATGGCACAGAAACAGCACTTCTCAAAATATGGGACGACGCCCTTGAAGCAGCAGATAACGGAGAACCGAGTCTCCTGGTACTGTTAGACCTCAGCGCAGCATTCAATACAGTGGACCACAATACTTTACTTGTCCGCCTCTCAGAAATTGCAGGAGCTACAGATTCTGCCCTAAAATGGTTTACATCCTTCTTAGAGAATCGCTCCCAGACAGTGAAACTAGGAGCATTCACCTCGGAATCTCGGGCAGTCTCCTGTGGAGTCCCTCAGGGCTCACCCTTGTCACCAGTGCTATTTAACATCTACATCCGCCCACTTCTCAATATCATCAGAAAAACCGACCTCTGCTTCCACTCATACGCAGACGACACTCAACTCTACCTTCGCATCAACGGACAAAAAGATCTTCATCAGCAATTACAGAAATGCCTTACTTTAATAGATGACTGGATGACCACTAGCTCCCTTAAACTCAACGGATCAAAAACAGAACTTCTTCTCCTGCAAGCCAACAAAAATTCCAAAATTAAGACCCCGTGGACACCTCCCTCCATCCTCGGACAGACCATCTCCCCTAGCACCATAGCCAAGAGTCTCGGAGTCATCTTTGACTCAGGAATGACAATGGATCACAAATAGGATCAGTGGTGAGCGGATCCCACCATCTCCTCCGCCCGCTTCGCAGTCTCATCCCCTTCATCCCAGAAGAGGACAAAGCGGCAGTTGTGGGAACAATCATCACTTCTCAACTCGACTACGCAAACTCGCTCTACGTAGGATTACCCCAATATCAGCTTGCGCGCTTGCAACTCATCCTAAACACGGCGGAAAGACTGTTAACAGGAAAAAAGCCCTGGGAATCCATCTCCCCATCCCTAATGAGACTACATTGGCTAACTGTGAAGAATCGGATCACATTCAAGACCCTCTGCCTCACCCACAATGCATACAAGGAAACGCTCCGCTATATCTCCGGGAAAAATTAAAACACTACACACCGAATCGCAGTCTTCAATCAGCTAACCAAAACCTCCTCATCATTCCCAAATACCGCTACAAAGCAAAGGGAGAACGAAGATTTGCAGTCCAAGGACCTTGACTATGGAATGCTCTTCCAACCAACATCCGCATGGAAGAAAACCACCAGGCCTTCAGGAACAAACTAAAGACCTTCCTTTTCTAGAAGCTGACTACAGAGAATACATCTAGCGCCTTGAGGCGATTCAGTTCGCATTTGCAGTGCTTTACAAATCATTCATTCATTCAAAAAAAAAAAAAGAATGACAAGTGTCAAGACACTGTGGTGGCCAGGCTGTGTGTACAACCCCAGTACTCCTTTCCAGACTTAGGGTATGTAGCACACTCAATCCTTGACCAAAAAAAAAAAAAGAATGACAAGTGTCAAGACAATGGGGTGGCTGGGCTGTGTGTACAACCCCAGTAGTCCTTTCCGGACTTAGGGTATGTAGCACACTCAAACCTGGACCAAAAAAAAAAAAAATAATGACAAGTGACAAGGCACTGCGGTGGCCAGGCTGTGTGTACAACCCCAGTACTCCTTTCCAATATCACAATCCTGGACCAAAAATCCCGCTCCTGGGGTTCACCAAACCAAACTTACAGAACCCAGTACCTTTCATGGAAACACTCTCACTGCATCTTCAAACAACACCTCAAGACACCATTTCCTTACCCCGATCACTGAATTCTTCTCAATGCACACCTTGAAAACCAAAAACCTTCTGGTACTGGGGGATTTCAACCTGTGGGCAAACTCTGCCCAAGACCCTATTGCAACCGCCTGCGTCAACCAAATGGAAGAACTTGGCCTTCAACAACTGATAAATGTTCCCACGCACGGCTCAGGACACACTTTAGATCTCATCTCAAACAGAATATGGACATCGACGTATTTGACAACACTCCACTACCATGGACGGACCACCATGCTATCAAATTTAAAATCACCACTAACACCGTCCTCCAAAAACAGAAACGGGCAACAGCAACACACTGGAATAGATCTCAGAAGAAACTACACTCTGAACTCTTCAAAACTACATTATCAAGCAAAATTCTTTTGCTAAACTCAAATCTCTCAACGGAACAAACACTCAACTCCCTAAACAATGTTTTACTACAAACAGCAGACTCAGTGGCGCCAAAACGCAGAACACTCGTCCGCAAAAAAAACTCGAGTTGGTTTAATGGCACTCTCACCCTTCTCAAGCAAGAACGCAGAAGAGCTGAGAGAGCTTGGAGAAGAAATCCCACCAAGGAAAACCATGCTTACTACAAAGCACTCACGGTGAAATACCATAAGGCAATCTTCAAAGCCAAAAAAGAACATTTCGCAGACACCATCTCATCCACCTTAAACCACCCATGGGAACTTTTCAAAATAGTTGCTCAGTCAATGAACCCGACCTGCTTAGAGCCCCCTGCAAACGATACTCAAGAATTCTGCAATGAATTATCAGATTTATTCATCGACAAAATCGACAACATTCGGAAAGCAATTCATCAGAAAATAACAACCAACCTCACTCAACCAAAGCAAAAAGAGGATATTGACACGAACATCACTCAACCACCGAATTTCTTTTTTTTCGTCCCCAATCACTACGGACACGACTAAAAACATCATCGGAAGCCTTCGCGACAGCACATCACCGAACGACATCATCCCCACCAATTTGCTCAAACAATGTTCCGATATCCTGGCCCCGACCCTAACACATCTCATAAATCAATCATTCAAAGAAGGGACTGTGCCAACCTCCCTCAAGCACGGCATCGTCAAACCCCTGCTAAAGAAACCCAATCTTGACCCTAAAGACCCTAACTGCCGCAGACCAATAACAAGCCTCAACACCATCTCCAAGATTATAGAGAAAGCAGTAGTACAGCAGCTACAACACCACCTGGACACACACCACCTCCTGGACCCTCTGCAATCAGGCTTCCGCCCAGGCCATGGCACAGAAACAGCACTTCTCAAAATATGGGACGATGCCCTTGAAGCAGCAGATGACAGAGAACCGAGTCTCCTGGTACTGTTAGACCTCAGCGCAGCATTCAATACAGTGGACCACAATACTTTACTTGTCCGCCTCTCAGAAGTTGCAAGAAACTAGGAGCATTCACCTCGGAATCTCGGGCAGTCTCCTGTGGAGTCTCTCAGGGCTCACCCTTGTCACCAGTGCTATTTAACATCTACATCCACCCACTTCTCAATATCATCAGAAAAACCGACCTCTGCTTCCACTCATACGCAGACGACACCCAACTCTACCTTCGCATCAACGGACAAAAAGATCTTCATCAGCAATTACAGAAATGCCTTACTTTATTAGATGACTGGATGACCACTAGCTCACTATTCTCTGTAGTCAGCTTCTAGAAAAGAAAGACAAGTGTCAAGACACTGCGGTGGCCAGGCTGTGTGTACAACCCCAGTACTCCTTTCCGGACTTTGGGTATGTAGCACACTCAATCCTTGACCAAAAAAAAGAATGACAAGTGTCAAGACACTGCAGTGGCCAGGCTGTGTGTACAACCCCAGTACTCCTTTCCAGACTTAGGGTATGTAGCACACTCAATCCTAGACCAAAAAAAAAAAAAAATTGACAAGTGTCAAGACACTGAGGTGGCCAGGCTGTGTGTACAACCCCAGTACTCCTTTCCAGACTTAGGGTATGTAGCACACACAATCCTGGACCAAAAATCTCGCACCTGGGGTTCACCAAACCAAACTTACAGAACCCAGTACCTTTCATGGAAACACTCTCACTGCATCTTCAAACAACACCTCAAGACACCATTCACATACTACTATGCTACAGACCACCAGGACCAAAGACTAATCTCCTTACCCCGATCACTGAATTCTTCTCAATGCACACCTTGAAAACCAAAAACCTTCTGGTACTTGGGGATTTCAACCTGTGGGCAAACTCTGCCCAAGACCCTATTGCAACCGCCTGCGTCAACCAAATGGAAGAACTTGGCCTTCAACAACTGATAAATGTTCCCACGCACGGTTCAGGACACACTTTAGATCTCATCTCAAACAGAATATGGACATCGACGTATTTGACAACACTCCACTACCATGGACGGACCACCATGCTATCAAATTTAAAATCACCACCAACACCGTCCTCCAAAAACAGAAACGGGCAACAGCAACACACTGGAATAGATCTCAGAAGAAACTACACTTTGAACTCTTCAAAACTAAATTATCAAGCAAAATTCTTTTGCTAGACTCAAATCTCTCAACGGAACCAACACTCAACTCCCTAAACAATATTTTACTACAAACAACAGACTCAGTTGCGCCAAAACGCAGAACACTCGTCCGCAAAAAAAACTCGAGTTGGTTTAATGGCACTCTCACCCTTCTCAAGCAAGAACGCAGAAGAGCTGAGAGAGCTTGGAGAAGAAATCCCACCAAGGAAAACCATGCTTACTACAAAGCACTCACGGTGAAATACCATAAGGCAATCTTCAAAGCCAAAAAAGAACATTTCGCAGACACCATCTCATCCACCTTAAACCACCCATGGGAACTTTTCAAAATAGTTGCTCAGTCAATGAACCCGACCTGCTTAGAGCCCCCTGCAAACGATACTCAAGAATTCTGCAATGAATTATCAGATTTCTTCATCGACAAAATCGACAACATTCGGAAAGCAATTCATCAGAAAATAACAACCAACCTCACTCAACCAAAGCAAAAAGAGGATATCGACACGAACATCACTCAACCACCGAATTTCTTTTTGTCCCCAATCACTACGGACACGACTAAAAACATCATCGGAAGCCTTCGCGACAGCACATCACCGAACGACATCATCCCCACCAATTTGCTCAAACAATGTTCCGATATCCTGGCCCCGACCCTAACACATCTCATAAATCAATCATTCAAAGAAGGGACTGTGCCAACCTCCTTCAAGCACGGCATCGTCAAACCCCTGCTAAAGAAACCCAATCTTGACCCTAAAGACCCTAACTGCCGCAGACCAATAACAAGCCTCAACACCATCTCCAAGATTATAGAGAAAGCAGTAGTACAGCAGCTACAACACCACCTGGACACACACCACCTCCTGGACCCTCTGCAATCAGGCTTCCGCCCAGGCCATGGCACAGAAACAGCACTTCTCAAAATATGGGACGACGCCCTTGAAGCAGCAGATAACGGAGAACCGAGTCTCCTGGTACTGTTAGACCTCAGCGCAGCATTCAATACAGTGGACCACAATACTTTACTTGTCCGCCTCTCAGAAATTGCAGGAGCTACAGATTCTGCCCTAAAATGGTTTACATCCTTCTTAGAGAATCGCTCCCAGACAGTGAAACTAGGAGAATTCACCTCGGAATCTCGGGCAGTCTCCTGTGGAGTCCCTCAGGGCTCACCCTTGTCACCAGTGCTATTTAACATCTACATCCGCCCACTTCTCAATATCATCAGAAAAACCGACCTCTGCTTCCACTCATACGCAGACGACACCCAACTCTACCTTCGCATCAACGGACAAAAAGATCTTCATCAGCAATTACAGAAATGCCTTACTTTAATAGATGACTGGATGACCACTAGCTCCCTTAAACTCAACGGATCAAAAACAGAACTTCTTCTCCTGCAAGCCAACAAAAATTCCAAAATTAAGACCCCGTGGACACCTCCCTCCATCCTCGGACAGACCATCTCCCCTAGCACCATAGCCAAGAGTCTCGGAGTCATCTTTGACTCAGGAATGACAATGGATGCACAAATAGGATCAGTGGTGAGCGGATCCCACCATCTCCTCCGCCCGCTTCGCAGTCTCATCCCCTTCATCCCAGAAGAGGACAAAGCGGCAGTTGTGGGAACAATCATCACTTCTCAACTCGACTACGCAAACTCGCTCTACGTAGGATTACCCCAATATCAGCTTGCCCGCTTGCAACTCATCCAAAACACGGCGGAAAGACTGTTAACAGGAAAAAAGCCCTGGGAATCCATCTCCCCATCCCTAATGAGACTACATTGGCTAACTGTGAAGAATCGGATCACATTCAAGACCCTCTGCCTCACCCACAATGCATACAAGGAAACGCTCCGCTATATCTCCGGGAAAAAATAAAACACTACACACCGAATCGCAGTCTTCAATCAGCTAACCAAAACCTCCTCATCATTCCCAAATACCGCTACAAAGCAAAGGGAGAACGAAGATTTGCAGTCCAAGGACCTTGACTATGGAATGCTCTTCCAACCAACATCCGCATGGAAGAAAACCACCAGGCCTTCAGGAACAAACTAAAGACCTTCCTTTTCTAGAAGCTGACTACAGAGAATACATCTAGCGCCTTGAGGCGATTTAGTTCGCATTTGCAGCGCTTTACAAATCATTCATTCATTCATTCAAAAAAAAAGAATGACAAGTGTCAAGACACTGTGGTGGCCAGGCTGTGTGTACAACCCCAGTACTCCTTTCCAGACTTAGGGTATGTAGCACACTCAATCCTTGACCAAAAAAAAAAAAAGAATGACAAGTGTCAAGACAATGGGGTGGCCGGGCTGTGTGTACAACCCCAGTAGTCCTTTCCGGACTTAGGGTATGTAGCACACTCAAACCTGGACCAAAAAAAAAAAAAATAATGACAAGTGACAAGGCACTGCGGTGGCCAGGCTGTGTGTACAACCCCAGTACTCCTTTCCAATATCACAATCCTGGACCAAAAATCCCGCTCCTGGGGTTCACAAAACCAAACTTACAGAACCCAGTACCTTTCATGGAAACACTCTCACTGCATCTTCAAACAACACCTCAAGACACCATTTCCTTACCCCGATCACTGAATTCTTCTCAATGCACACCTTGAAAACCAAAAACCTTCTGGTACTGGGGGATTTCAACCTGTGGGCAAACTCTGCCCAAGACCCTATTGCAACCACCTGCGTCAACCAAATGGAAGAACTTGGCCTTCAACAACTGATAAATGTTCCCACGCACGGCTCAGGACACACTTTAGATCTCATCTCAAACAGAATATGGACATCGACGTATTTGACAACACTCCACTACCATGGACGGACCACCATGCTATCAAATTTAAAATCACCACTAACACCGTCCTCCAAAAACAGAAACGGGCAACAGCAACACACTGGAATAGATCTCAGAAGAAACTACACTCTGAACTCTTCAAAACTACATTATCAAGCAAAATTCTTTTGCTAAACTCAAATCTCTCAACGGAACAAACACTCAACTCCCTAAACAATGTTTTACTACAAACAGCAGACTCAGTGGCGCCAAAACGCAGAACACTCGTCCGCAAAAAAAACTCGAGTTGGTTTAATGGCACTCTCACCCTTCTCAAGCAAGAACGCAGAAGAGCTGAGAGAGCTTGGAGAAGAAATCCCACCAAGGAAAACCATGCTTACTACAAAGCACTCACGGTGAAATACCATAAGGCAATCTTCAAAGCCAAAAAAGAACATTTCGCAGACACCATCTCATCCACCTTAAACCACCCATGGGAACTTTTCAAAATAGTTGCTCAGTCAATGAACCCGACCTGCTTAGAGCCCCCTGCAAACGATACTCAAGAATTCTGCAATGAATTATCAGATTTATTCATCGACAAAATCGACAACATTCGGAAAGCAATTCATCAGAAAATAACAACCAACCTCACTCAACCAAAGCAAAAAGAGGATATTGACACGAACATCACTCAACCACCGAATTTCTTTTTTTTCGTCCCCAATCACTACGGACACGACTAAAAACATCATCGGAAGCCTTCGCGACAGCACATCACCGAACGACATCATCCCCACCAATTTGCTCAAACAATGTTCCGATATCCTGGCCCCGACCCTAACACATCTCATAAATCAATCATTCAAAGAAGGGACTGTGCCAACCTCCCTCAAGCAGGGCATCGTCAAACCCCTGCTAAAGAAACCCAATCTTGACCCTAAAGACCCTAACTGCCGCAGACCAATAACAAGCCTCAACACCATCTCCAAGATTATAGAGAAAGCAGTAGTACAGCAGCTACAACACCACCTGGACACACACCACCTCCTGGACCCTCTGCAATCAGGCTTCCGCCCAGGCCATGGCACAGAAACAGCACTTCTCAAAATATGGGACGACGCCCTTGAAGCAGCAGATGACGGAGAACCGAGTCTCCTGGTACTGTTAGACCTCAGCGCAGCATTCAATACAGTGGACCACAATACTTTACTTGTCCGCCTCTCAGAAGTTGCAAGAAACTAGGAGCATTCACCTCGGAATCTCGGGCAGTCTCCTGTGGAGTCTCTCAGGGCTCACCCTTGTCACCAGTGCTATTTAACATCTACATCCACCCACTTCTCAATATCATTAGAAAAACCGACCTCTGCTTCCACTCATACGCAGACGACACCCAACTCTACCTTCGCATCAACGGACAAAAAGATCTTCATCAGCAATTACAGAAATGCCTTACTTTATTAGATGACTGGATGACCACTAGCTCACTATTCTCTGTAGTCAGCTTCTAGAAAAGAAAGACAAGTGTCAAGACACTGCGGTGGCCAGGCTGTGTGTACAACCCCAGTACTCCTTTCCGGACTTTGGGTATGTAGCACACTCAATCCTTGACCAAAAAAAAGAATGACAAGTGTCAAGACACTGCAGTGGCCAGGCTGTGTGTACAACCCCAGTACTCCTTTCCGGACTTAGGGTATGTAGCACACTCAATCCTAGACCAAAAAAAAAAAAAAATTGACAAGTGTCAAGACACTGAGGTGGCCAGGCTGTGTGTACAACCCCAGTACTCCTTTCCAGACTTAGGGTATGTAGCACACACAATCCTGGACCAAAAATCCCGCACCTGGGGTTCACCAAACCAAACTTACAGAACCCAGTACCTTTCATGGAAACACTCTCACTGCATCTTCAAACAACACCTCAAGACACCATTCACATACTACTATGCTACAGACCACCAGGACCAAAGACTAATCTCCTTACCCCGATCACTGAATTCTTCTCAATGCACACCTTGAAAACCAAAAACCTTCTGGTACTTGGGGATTTCAACCTGTGGGCAAACTCTGCCCAAGACCCTATTGCAACCGCCTGCGTCAACCAAATGGAAGAACTTGGCCTTCAACAACTGATAAATGTTCCCACGCACGGTTCAGGACACACTTTAGATCTCATCTCAAACAGAATATGGACATCGACGTATTTGACAACACTCCACTACCATGGACGGACCACCATGCTATCAAATTTAAAATCACCACCAACACCGTCCTCCAAAAACAGAAACGGGCAACAGCAACACACTGGAATAGATCTCAGAAGAAACTACACTTTGAACTCTTCAAAACTAAATTATCAAGCAAAATTCTTTTGCTAGACTCAAATCTCTCAACGGAACCAACACTCAACTCCCTAAACAATATTTTAATACAAACAACAGACTCAGTTGCGCCAAAACGCAGAACACTCGTCCGCAAAAAAAACTCGAGTTGGTTTAATGGCACTCTCACCCTTCTCAAGCAAGAACGCAGAAGAGCTGAGAGAGCTTGGAGAAGAAATCCCACCAAGGAAAACCATGCTTACTACAAAGCACTCACGGTGAAATACCATAAGGCAATCTTCAAAGCCAAAAAAGAACATTTCGCAGACACCATCTCATCCACCTTAAACCACCCATGGGAACTTTTCA
Organism: Lithobates clamitans; assembly: GCA_037952925.1. Classification (NCBI taxonomy): domain Eukaryota; kingdom Metazoa; phylum Chordata; class Amphibia; order Anura; family Ranidae; genus Lithobates; species Lithobates clamitans. Next base: position 4,451,122 of record JBBGZY010001291.1, on the reverse strand, counting down.
AAATAGTTGCTCAGTCAATGAACCCGACCTGCTTAGAGCCCCCTGCAAACGATACTCAAGAATTCTGCAATGAATTATCAGATTTCTTCATCGACAAAATCGACAACATTCGGAAAGCAATTCATCAGAAAATAACAACCAACCTCACTCAACCAAAGCAAAAAGAGGATATCGACACGAACATCACTCAACCACCGAATTTCTTTTTTTTCGTCCCCAATCACTACGGACACGACTAAAAACATCATCGGAAGCCTTCGCGACAGCACATCACCGAACGACATCATCCCCACCAATTTGCTCAAACAATGTTCCGATATCCTGGCCCCGACCCTAACACATCTCATAAATCAATCATTCAAAGAAGGGACTGTGCCAACCTCCCTCAAGCACGGCATCGTCAAACCCCTGCTAAAGAAACCCAATCTTGACCCTAAAGACCCTAACTGCCGCAGACCAATAACAAGCCTCAACACCATCTCCAAGATTATAGAGAAAGCAGTAGTACAGCAGCTACAACACCACCTGGACACACACCACCTCCTGGACCCTCTGCAATCAGGCTTCCGCCCAGGCCATGGCACAGAAACAGCACTTCTCAAAATATGGGACGACGCCCTTGAAGCAGCAGATAACGGAGAACCGAGTCTCCTGGTACTGTTAGACCTCAGCGCAGCATTCAATACAGTGGACCACAATACTTTACTTGTCCGCCTCTCAGAAATTGCAGGAGCTACAGATTCTGCCCTAAAATGGTTTACATCCTTCTTAGAGAATCGCTCCCAGACAGTGAAACTAGGAGCATTCACCTCGGAATCTCGGGCAGTCTCCTGTGGAGTCCCTCAGGGCTCACCCTTGTCACCAGTGCTATTTAACATCTACATCCGCCCACTTCTCAATATCATCAGAAAAACCGACCTCTGCTTCCACTCATACGCAGACGACACTCAACTCTACCTTCGCATCAACGGACAAAAAGATCTTCATCAGCAATTACAGAAATGCCTTACTTTAATAGATGACTGGATGACCACTAGCTCCCTTAAACTCAACGGATCAAAAACAGAACTTCTTCTCCTGCAAGCCAACAAAAATTCCAAAATTAAGACCCCGTGGACACCTCCCTCCATCCTCGGACAGACCATCTCCCCTAGCACCATAGCCAAGAGTCTCGGAGTCATCTTTGACTCAGGAATGACAATGGATGCACAAATAGGATCAGTGGTGAGCGGATCCCACCATCTCCTCCGCCCGCTTCGCAGTCTCATCCCCTTCATCCCAGAAGAGGACAAAGCGGCAGTTGTGGGAACAATCATCACTTCTCAACTCGACTACGCAAACTCGCTCTACGTAGGATTACCCCAATATCAGCTTGCGCGCTTGCAACTCATCCTAAACACGGCGGAAAGACTGTTAACAGGAAAAAAGCCCTGGGAATCCATCTCCCCATCCCTAATGAGACTACATTGGCTAACTGTGAAGAATCGGATCACATTCAAGACCCTCTGCCTCACCCACAATGCATACAAGGAAACGCTCCGCTATATCTCCGGGAAAAATTAAAACACTACACACCGAATCGCAGTCTTCAATCAGCTAACCAAAACCTCCTCATCATTCCCAAATACCGCTACAAAGCAAAGGGAGAACGAAGATTTGCAGTCCAAGGACCTTGACTATGGAATGCTCTTCCAACCAACATCCGCATGGAAGAAAACCACCAGGCCTTCAGGAACAAACTAAAGACCTTCCTTTTCTAGAAGCTGACTACAGAGAATACATCTAGCGCCTTGAGGCGATTCAGTTCGCATTTGCAGTGCTTTACAAATCATTCATTCATTCAAAAAAAAAAAAAGAATGACAAGTGTCAAGACACTGTGGTGGCCAGGCTGTGTGTACAACCCCAGTACTCCTTTCCAGACTTAGGGTATGTAGCACACTCAATCCTTGACCAAAAAAAAAAAAAGAATGACAAGTGTCAAGACAATGGGGTGGCCGGGCTGTGTGTACAACCCCAGTAGTCCTTTCCGGACTTAGGGTATGTAGCACACTCAAACCTGGACCAAAAAAAAAAAAAATAATGACAAGTGACAAGGCACTGCGGTGGCCAGGCTGTGTGTACAACCCCAGTACTCCTTTCCAATATCACAATCCTGGACCAAAAATCCCGCTCCTGGGGTTCACCAAACCAAACTTACAGAACCCAGTACCTTTCATGGAAACACTCTCACTGCATCTTCAAACAACACCTCAAGACACCATTTCCTTACCCCGATCACTGAATTCTTCTCAATGCACACCTTGAAAACCAAAAACCTTCTGGTACTGGGGGATTTCAACCTGTGGGCAAACTCTGCCCAAGACCCTATTGCAACCGCCTGCGTCAACCAAATGGAAGAACTTGGCCTTCAACAACTGATAAATGTTCCCACGCACGGCTCAGGACACACTTTAGATCTCATCTCAAACAGAATATGGACATCGACGTATTTGACAACACTCCACTACCATGGACGGACCACCATGCTATCAAATTTAAAATCACCACTAACACCGTCCTCCAAAAACAGAAACGGGCAACAGCAACACACTGGAATAGATCTCAGAAGAAACTACACTCTGAACTCTTCAAAACTACATTATCAAGCAAAATTCTTTTGCTAAACTCAAATCTCTCAACGGAACAAACACTCAACTCCCTAAACAATGTTTTACTACAAACAGCAGACTCAGTGGCGCCAAAACGCAGAACACTCGTCCGCAAAAAAAACTCGAGTTGGTTTAATGGCACTCTCACCCTTCTCAAGCAAGAACGCAGAAGAGCTGAGAGAGCTTGGAGAAGAAATCCCACCAAGGAAAACCATGCTTACTACAAAGCACTCACGGTGAAATACCATAAGGCAATCTTCAAAGCCAAAAAAGAACATTTCGCAGACACCATCTCATCCACCTTAAACCACCCATGGGAACTTTTCAAAATAGTTGCTCAGTCAATGAACCCGACCTGCTTAGAGCCCCCTGCAAACGATACTCAAGAATTCTGCAATGAATTATCAGATTTATTCATCGACAAAATCGACAACATTCGGAAAGCAATTCATCAGAAAATAACAACCAACCTCACTCAACCAAAGCAAAAAGAGGATATTGACACGAACATCACTCAACCACCGAATTTCTTTTTTTTCGTCCCCAATCACTACGGACACGACTAAAAACATCATCGGAAGCCTTCGCGACAGCACATCACCGAACGACATCATCCCCACCAATTTGCTCAAACAATGTTCCGATATCCTGGCCCCGACCCTAACACATCTCATAAATCAATCATTCAAAGAAGGGACTGTGCCAACCTCCCTCAAGCACGGCATCGTCAAACCCCTGCTAAAGAAACCCAATCTTGACCCTAAAGACCCTAACTGCCGCAGACCAATAACAAGCCTCAACACCATCTCCAAGATTATAGAGAAAGCAGTAGTACAGCAGCTACAACACCACCTGGACACACACCACCTCCTGGACCCTCTGCAATCAGGCTTCCGCCCAGGCCATGGCACAGAAACAGCACTTCTCAAAATATGGGACGATGCCCTTGAAGCAGCAGATGACAGAGAACCGAGTCTCCTGGTACTGTTAGACCTCAGCGCAGCATTCAATACAGTGGACCACAATACTTTACTTGTCCGCCTCTCAGAAGTTGCAAGAAACTAGGAGCATTCACCTCGGAATCTCGGGCAGTCTCCTGTGGAGTCTCTCAGGGCTCACCCTTGTCACCAGTGCTATTTAACATCTACATCCACCCACTTCTCAATATCATCAGAAAAACCGACCTCTGCTTCCACTCATACGCAGACGACACCCAACTCTACCTTCGCATCAACGGACAAAAAGATCTTCATCAGCAATTACAGAAATGCCTTACTTTATTAGATGACTGGATGACCACTAGCTCACTATTCTCTGTAGTCAGCTTCTAGAAAAGAAAGACAAGTGTCAAGACACTGCGGTGGCCAGGCTGTGTGTACAACCCCAGTACTCCTTTCCGGACTTTGGGTATGTAGCACACTCAATCCTTGACCAAAAAAAAGAATGACAAGTGTCAAGACACTGCAGTGGCCAGGCTGTGTGTACAACCCCAGTACTCCTTTCCGGACTTAGGGTATGTAGCACACTCAATCCTAGACCAAAAAAAAAAAAAAATTGACAAGTGTCAAGACACTGAGGTGGCCAGGCTGTGTGTACAACCCCAGTACTCCTTTCCAGACTTAGGGTATGTAGCACACACAATCCTGGACCAAAAATCTCGCACCTGGGGTTCACCAAACCAAACTTACAGAACCCAGTACCTTTCATGGAAACACTCTCACTGCATCTTCAAACAACACCTCAAGACACCATTCACATACTACTATGCTACAGACCACCAGGACCAAAGACTAATCTCCTTACCCCGATCACTGAATTCTTCTCAATGCACACCTTGAAAACCAAAAACCTTCTGGTACTTGGGGATTTCAACCTGTGGGCAAACTCTGCCCAAGACCCTATTGCAACCGCCTGCGTCAACCAAATGGAAGAACTTGGCCTTCAACAACTGATAAATGTTCCCACGCACGGTTCAGGACACACTTTAGATCTCATCTCAAACAGAATATGGACATCGACGTATTTGACAACACTCCACTACCATGGACGGACCACCATGCTATCAAATTTAAAATCACCACCAACACCGTCCTCCAAAAACAGAAACGGGCAACAGCAACACACTGGAATAGATCTCAGAAGAAACTACACTCTGAACTCTTCAAAACTACATTATCAAGCAAAATTCTTTTGCTAAACTCAAATCTCTCAACGGAACAAACACTCAACTCCCTAAACAATGTTTTACTACAAACAGCAGACTCAGTGGCGCCAAAACGCAGAACACTCGTCCGCAAAAAAAACTCGAGTTGGTTTAATGGCACTCTCACCCTTCTCAAGCAAGAACGCAGAAGAGCTGAGAGAGCTTGGAGAAGAAATCCCACCAAGGAAAACCATGCTTACTACAAAGCATTCACGGTGAAATACCATAAGGCAATCTTCAAAGCCAAAAAAGAACATTTCGCAGACACCATCTCATCCACCTTAAACCACCCATGGGAACTTTTCAAAATAGTTGCTCAGTCAATGAACCCGACCTGCTTAGAGCCCCCTGCAAACGATACTCAAGAATTCTGCAATGAATTATCAAATTTATTCATCGACAAAATCGACAACATTCGGAAAGCAATTCATCAGAAAATAACAACCAACCTCACTCAACCAAAGCAAAAAGAGGATATTGACACGAACATCACTCAACCACCGAATTTCTTTTTTTTCGTCCCCAATCACTACGGACACGACTAAAAACATCATCGGAAGCCTTCGCGACAGCACATCACCGAACGACATCATCCCCACCAATTTGCTCAAACAATGTTCCGATATCCTGGCCCCGACCCTAACACATCTCATAAATCAATCATTCAAAGAAGGGACTGTGCCAACCTCCCTCAAGCACGGCATCGTCAAACCCCTGCTAAAGAAACCCAATCTTGACCCTAAAGACCCTAACTGCCGCAGACCAATAACAAGCCTCAACACCATCTCCAAGATTATAGAGAAAGCAGTAGTACAGCAGCTACAACACCACCTGGACACACACCACCTCCTGGACCCTCTGCAATCAGGCTTCCGCCCAGGCCATGGCACAGAAACAGCACATCTCAAAATATGGGACGACGCCCTTGAAGCAGCAGATGACGGAGAACCGAGTCTCCTGGTACTGTTAGACCTCAGCGCAGCATTCAATACAGTGGACCACAATACTTTACTTGTCCGCCTCTCAGAAGTTGCAAGAAACTAGGAGCATTCACCTCGGAATCTCGGGCAGTCTCCTGTGGAGTCTCTCAGGGCTCACCCTTGTCACCAGTGCTATTTAACATCTACATCCACCCACTTCTCAATATCATCAGAAAAACCGACCTCTGCTTCCACTCATACGCAGACGACACCCAACTCTACCTTCGCATCAACGGACAAAAAGATCTTCATCAGCAATTACAGAAATGCCTTACTTTATTAGATGACTGGATGACCACTAGCTCACTATTCTCTGTAGTCAGCTTCTAGAAAAGAAAGACAAGTGTCAAGACACTGCGGTGGCCAGGCTGTGTGTACAACCCCAGTACTCCTTTCCGGACTTTGGGTATGTAGCACAATCAATCCTTGACCAAAAAAAAGAATGACAAGTGTCAAGACACTGCAGTGGCCAGGCTGTGTGTACAACCCCAGTACTCCTTTCCGGACTTAGGGTATGTAGCACACTCAATCCTAGACCAAAAAAAAAAAAAAATTGACAAGTGTCAAGACACTGAGGTGGCCAGGCTGTGTGTACAACCCCAGTACTCCTTTCCAGACTTAGGGTATGTAGCACACACAATCCTGGACCAAAAATCCCGCACCTGGGGTTCACCAAACCAAACTTACAGAACCCAGTACCTTTCATGGAAAAACTCTCACTGCATCTTCAAACAACACCTCAAGACACCATTCACATACTACTATGCTACAGACCACCAGGACCAAAGACTAATCTCCTTACCCCGATCACTGAATTCTTCTCAATGCACACCTTGAAAACCAAAAACCTTCTGGTACTTGGGGATTTCAACCTGTGGGCAAACTCTGCCCAAGACCCTATTGCAACCGCCTGCGTCAACCAAATGGAAGAACTTGGCCTTCAACAACTAATAAATGTTCCTACGCACGGTTCAGGACACACTTTACATCTCATCTCAAACAGAATATGGACATCGACGTATTTGACAACACTCCACTACCATGGACGGACCACCATGCTATCAAATTTAAAATCACCACCAACACCGTCCTCCAAAAACAGAAATGGGCAACAGCAACACACTGGAATAGATCTCAGAAGAAACTACACTTTGAACTCTTCAAAACTAAATTATCAAGCAAAATTCTTTTGCTAGACTCAAATCTCTCAACGGAACCAACACTCAACTCCCTAAACAATGTTTTACTACAAACAACAGACTCAGTTGCGCCAAAACGCAGAACACTCGTCCGCAAAAAAAACTCGAGTTGGTTTAATGGCACTCTCACCCTTCTCAAGCAAGAACGCAGAAGAGCTGAGAGAGCTTGGAGAAGAAATCCCACCAAGGAAAACCATGCTTACTACAAAGCACTCACGGTGAAATACCATAAGGCAATCTTCAAAGCCAAAAAAGAACATTTCGCAGACACCATCTCATCCACCTTAAACCACCCATGGGAACTTTTCAAAATAGTTGCTCAGTCAATGAACCCGACCTGCTTAGAGCCCCCTGCAAACGATACTCAAGAATTCTGCAATGAATTATCAGATTTCTTCATCGACAAAATCGACAACATTCGGAAAGCAATTCATCAGAAAATAACAACCAACCTCACTCAACCAAAGCAAAAAGAGGATATCGACACGAACATCACTCAACCACCGAATTTCTTTTTGTCCCCAATCACTACGGACACGACTAAAAACATCATCGGAAGCCTTCGCGACAGCACATCACCGAACGACATCATCCCCACCAATTTGCTCAAACAATGTTCCGATATCCTGGCCCCAACCCTAACACATCTCATAAATCAATCATTCAAAGAAGGGACTGTGCCAACCTCCCTCAAGCACGGCATCGTCAAACCCCTGCTAAAGAAACCCAATCTTGACCCTAAAGACCCTAACTGCCGCAGACCAATAACAAGCCTCAACACCATCTCCAAGATTATAGAGAAAGCAGTAGTACAGCAGCTACAACACCACCTGGACACACACCACCTCCTGGACCCTCTGCAATCAGGCTTCCGCCCAGGCCATGGCACAGAAACAGCACTTCTCAAAATATGGGACGACGCCCTTGAAGCAGCAGATAATGGAGAACCGAGTCTCCTGGTACTGTTAGACCTCAGCGCAGCATTCAATACAGTGGACCACAATACTTTACTTGTCCACCTCTCAGAAATTGCAGGAGCTACAGATTCTGCCCTAAAATGGTTTACATCCTTCTTAGAGAATCGCTCCCAGACAGTGAAACTAGGAGCATTCACCTCGGAATCTCGGGCAGTCTCCTGTGGAGTCCCTCAGGGCTCACCCTTGTCACCAGTGCTATTTAACATCTACATCCGCCCACTTCTCAATATCATCAGAAAAACCGACCTCTGCTTCCACTCATACGCAGACGACACCCAACTCTACCTTCGCATCAACGGACAAAAAGATCTTCATCAGCAATTACAGAAATGCCTTACTTTAATAGATGACTGGATGACCACTAGCTCCCTTAAACTCAACGGATCAAAAACAGAACTTCTTCTCCTGCAAGCCAACAAAAATTCCAAAATTAAGACCCCGTGGACACCTCCCTCCATCCTCGAACAGACCATCTCCCCTAGCACCATAGCCAAGAGTCTCGGAGTCATCTTTGACTCAGGAATGACAATGGATGCACAAATAGGATCAGTGGTGAGCGGATCCCACCATCTCCTCCGCCCGCTTCGCAGTCTCATCCCCTTCATCCCAGAAGAGGACAAAGCGGCAGTTGTGGGAACAATCATCACTTCTCAACTCGACTACGCAAACTCGCTCTACGTAGGATTACCCCAATATCAGCTTGCCCGCTTGCAACTCATCCAAAACACGGCGGAAAGACTGTTAACAGGAAAAAAGCCCTGGGAATCCATCTCCCCATCCCTAATGAGACTACATTGGCTAACTGTGAAGAATCGGATCACATTCAAGACCCTCTGCCTCACCCACAATGCATACAAGGAAACGCTCCGCTATATCTCCGGGAAAAATTAAAACACTACACACCGAATCGCAGTCTTCAATCAGCTAACCAAAACCTCCTCATCATTCCCAAATACCGCTACAAAGCAAAGGGAGAACGAGGATTTGCAGTCCAAGGACCTTGACTATGGAATGCTCTTCCAACCAACATCCGCATGGAAGAAAACCACCAGGCCTTCAGGAACAAACTAAAGACCTTCCTTTTCTAGAAGCTGACTACAGAGAATACATCTAGCGCCTTGAGGCGATTCAGTTCGCATTTGCAGCGCTTTACAAATCATTCATTCATTCAAAAAAAAAAAAAGAATGACAAGTGTCAAGACACTGTGGTGGCCAGGCTGTGTGTACAACCCCAGTACTCCTTTCCAGACTTAGGGTATGTAGCACACTCAATCCTTGACCAAAAAAAAAAAAAGAATGACAAGTGTCAAGACAATGGGGTGGCCGGGCTGTGTGTACAACCCCAGTAGTCCTTTCCGGACTTAGGGTATGTAGCACACTCAAACCTGGACCAAAAAAAAAAAAAATAAAGACAAGTGACAAGGCACTGCGGTGGCCAGGCTGTGTGTACAACCCCAGTACTCCTTTCCAATATCACAATCCTGGACCAAAAATCCCGCTCCTGGGGTTCACCAAACCAAACTTACAGAACCCAGTACCTTTCATGGAAACACTCTCACTGCATCTTCAAACAACACCTCAAGACACCATTTCCTTACCCCGATCACTGAATTCTTCTCAATGCACACCTTGAAAACCAAAAACCTTCTGGTACTGGGGGATTTCAACCTGTGGGCAAACTCTGCCCAAGACCCTATTGCAACCGCCTGCGTCAACCAAATGGAAGAACTTGGCCTTCAACAACTGATAAATGTTCCCACGCACGGCTCAGGACACACTTTAGATCTCATCTCAAACAGAATATGGACATCGACGTATTTGACAACACTCCACTACCATGGACGGACCACCATGCTATCAAATTTAAAATCACCACCAACACCGTCCTCCAAAAACAGAAACGGGCAACAGCAACACACTGGAATAGATCTCAGAAGAAACTACACTCTGAACTCTTCAAAACTACATTATCAAGCAAAATTCTTTTGCTAAACTCAAATCTCTCAACGGAACAAACACTCAACTCCCTAAACAATGTTTTACTACAAACAGCAGACTCAGTGGCACCAAAACGCAGAACACTCGTCCGCAAAAAAAACTCGAGTTGGTTTAATGGCACTCTCACCCTTCTCAAGCAAGAACGCAGAAGAGCTGAGAGAGCTTGGAGAAGAAATCCCACCAAGGAAAACCATGCTTACTACAAAGCACTCACGGTGAAATACCATAAGGCAATCTTCAAAGCCAAAAAAGAACATTTCGCAGACACCATCTCATCCACCTTAAACCACCCATGGGAACTTTTCAAAATAGTTGCTCAGTCAATGAACCCGACCTGCTTAGAGCCCCCTGCAAACGATAATCAAGAATTCTGCAATGAATTATCAGATTTATTCATCGACAAAATCGACAACATTCGGAAAGCAATTCATCAGAAAATAACAACCAACCTCACTCAACCAAAGCAAAAAGAGGATATTGACACGAACATCACTCAACCACCGAATTTCTTTTTTTTCGTCCCCAATCACTACGGACACGACTAAAAACATCATCGGAAGCCTTCGCGACAGCACATCACCGAACGACATCATCCCCACCAATTTGCTCAAACAATGTTCCGATATCCTGGCCCCGACCCTAACACATCTCATAAATCAATCATTCAAAGAAGGGACTGTGCCAACCTCCCTCAAGCACGGCATCGTCAAACCCCTGCTAAAGAAACCCAATCTTGACCCTAAAGACCCTAACTGCCGCAGTCCAATAACAAGCCTCAACACCATCTCCAAGATTATAGAGAAAGCAGTAGTACAGCAGCTACAACACCACCTGGACACACACCACCTCCTGGACCCTCTGCAATCAGGCTTCCGCCCAGGCCATGGCACAGAAACAGCACTTCTCAAAATATGGGACGACGCCCTTGAAGCAGCAGATGACGGAGAACCGAGTCTCCTGGTACTGTTAGACCTCAGCGCAGCATTCAATACAGTGGACCACAATACTTTACTTGTCCGCCTCTCAGAAGTTGCAAGAAACTAGGAGCATTCACCTCGGAATCTCGGGCAGTCTCCTGTGGAGTCTCTCAGGGCTCACCCTTGTCACCAGTGCTATTTAACATCTACATCCACCCACTTCTCAATATCATCAGAAAAACCGACCTCTGCTTCCACTCATACGCAGACGACACCCAACTCTACCTTCGCATCAACGGACAAAAAGATCTTCATCAGCAATTACAGAAATGCCTTACTTTATTAGATGACTGGATGACCACTAGCTCACTATTCTCTGTAGTCAGCTTCTAGAAAAGAAAGACAAGTGTCAAGACACTGCGGTGGCCAGGCTGTGTGTACAACCCCAGTACTCCTTTCCGGACTTTGGGTATGTAGCACACTCAATCCTTGACCAAAAAAAAGAATGACAAGTGTCAAGACACTGCAGTGGCCAGGCTATGTGTACAACCCAAGTACTCCTTTCCGGACTTAGGGTATGTAGCACACTCAATCCTAGACCAAAAAAAATAAAAAATTGACAAGTGTCAAGACACTGAGGTGGCCAGGCTGTGTGTACAACCCCAGTACTCCTTTCCAGACTTAGGGTATGTAGCACACACAATCCTGGACCAAAAATCCCGCACCTGGGGTTCACCAAACCAAACTTACAGAACCCAGTACCTTTCATGGAAACACTCTCACTGCATCTTCAAACAACACCTCAAGACACCATTCACATACTACTATGCTACAGACCACCAGGACCAAAGACTAATCTCCTTACCCCGATCACTGAATTCTTCTCAATGCACACCTTGAAAACCAAAAACCTTCTGGTACTTGGGGATTTCAACCTGTGGGCAAACTCTGCCCAAGACCCTATTGCAACCGCCTGCGTCAACCAAATGGAAGAACTTGGCCTTCAACAACTGATAAATGTTCCCACGCACGGTTCAGGACACACTTTAGATCTCATCTCAAACAGAATATGGACATCGACGTATTTGACAACACTCCACTACCATGGACGGACCACCATGCTATCAAATTTAAAATCACCACCAACACCGTCCTCCAAAAACAGAAACGGGCAACAGCAACACACTGGAATAGATCTCAGAAGAAACTACACTTTGAACTCTTCAAAACTAAATTATCAAGCAAAATTCTTTTGCTAGACTCAAATCTCTCAACGGAACCAACACTCAACTCCCTAAACAATATTTTACTATAAACAACAGACTCAGTTGCGCCAAAACGCAGAACACTCGTCCGCAAAAAAAACTCGAGTTGGTTTAATGGCACTCTCACCCTTCTCAAGCAAGAACGCAGAAGAGCTGAGAGAGCTTGGAGAAGAAATCCCACCAAGGAAAACCATGCTTACTACAAAGCACTCACGGTGAAATACCATAAGGCAATCTTCAAAGCCAAAAAAGAACATTTCGCAGACACCATCTCATCCAACTTAAACCACCCATGGGAACTTTTCAAAATAGTTGCTCAGTCAATGAACCCGACCTGCTTAGAGCCCCCTGCAAACGATACTCAAGAATTCTGCAATGAATTATCAGATTTCTTCATCGACAAAATCGACAACATTCGGAAAGCAATTCATCAGAAAATAACAACCAACCTCACTCAACCAAAGCAAAAAGAGGATATTGACACGAACATCACTCAACCACCGAATTTCTTTTTGTCCCCAATCACTACGGACACGACTAAAAACATCATCGGAAGTCTTCGCGACAGCACATCACCGAACGACATCATCCCCACCAATTTGCTCAAACAATGTTCCGATATCCTGGCCCCGACCCTAACACATCTCATAAATCAATCATTCAAAGAAGGGACTGTGCCAACCTCCCTCAAGCACGGCATCGTCAAACCCCTGCTAAAGAAACCCAATCTTGACCCTAAAGACCCTAACTGCCGCAGACCAATAACAAGCCTCAACACCATCTCCAAGATTATAGAGAAAGCAGTAGTACAGCAGCTACAACACCACCTGGACACACACCACCTCCTGGACCCTCTGCAATCAGGCTTCCGCCCAGGCCATGGCACAGAAACAGCACTTCTCAAAATATGGGACGACGCCCTTGAAGCAGCAGATAACGGAGAACCGAGTCTCCTGGTACTGTTAGACCTCAGCGCAGCATTCAATACAGTGGACCACAATACTTTACTTGTCCGCCTCTCAGAAATTGCAGGAGCTACAGATTCTGCCCTAAAATGGTTTACATCCTTCTTAGAGAATCGCTCCCAGACAGTGAAACTAGGAGCATTCACCTCGGAATCTCGGGCAGTCTCCTGTGGAGTCCCTCAGGGCTCACCCTTGTCACCAGTGCTATTTAACATCTACATCCGCCCACTTCTCAATATCATCAGAAAAACCGACCTCTGCTTCCACTCATACGCAGACGACACTCAACTCTACCTTCGCATCAACGGACAAAAAGATCTTCATCAGCAATTACAGAAATGCCTTACTTTAATAGATGACTGGATGACCACTAGCTCCCTTAAACTCAACGGATCAAAAACAGAACTTCTTCTCCTGCAAGCCAACAAAAATTCCAAAATTAAGACCCCGTGGACACCTCCCTCCATCCTCGGACAGACCATCTCCCCTAGCACCATAGCCAAGAGTCTCGGAGTCATCTTTGACTCAGGAATGACAATGGATGCACAAATAGGATCAGTGGTGAGCGGATCCCACCATCTCCTCCGCCCGCTTCGCAGTCTCATCCCCTTCATCCCAGAAGAGGACAAAGCGGCAGTTGTGGGAACAATCATCACTTCTCAACTCGACTACGCAAACTCGCTCTACGTAGGATTACCCCAATATCAGCTTGCGCGCTTGCAACTCATCCTAAACACGGCGGAAAGACTGTTAACAGGAAAAAAGCCCTGGGAATCCATCTCCCCATCCCTAATGAGACTACATTGGCTAACTGTGAAGAATCGGATCACATTCAAGACCCTCTGCCTCACCCACAATGCATACAAGGAAACGCTCCGCTATATCTCCGGGAAAAATTAAAACACTACACACCGAATCGCAGTCTTCAATCAGCTAACCAAAACCTCCTCATCATTCCCAAATACCGCTACAAAGCAAAGGGAGAACGAAGATTTGCAGTCCAAGGACCTTGACTATGGAATGCTCTTCCAACCAACATCCGCATGGAAGAAAACCACCAGGCCTTCAGGAACAAACTAAAGACCTTCCTTTTCTAGAAGCTGACTACAGAGAATACATCTAGCGCCTTGAGGCGATTCAGTTCGCATTTGCAGTGCTTTACAAATCATTCATTCATTCAAAAAAAAAAAAAGAATGACAAGTGTCAAGACACTGTGGTGGCCAGGCTGTGTGTACAACCCCAGTACTCCTTTCCAGACTTAGGGTATGTAGCACACTCAATCCTTGACCAAAAAAAAAAAAAGAATGACAAGTGTCAAGACAATGGGGTGGCTGGGCTGTGTGTACAACCCCAGTAGTCCTTTCCGGACTTAGGGTATGTAGCACACTCAAACCTGGACCAAAAAAAAAAAAAATAATGACAAGTGACAAGGCACTGCGGTGGCCAGGCTGTGTGTACAACCCCAGTACTCCTTTCCAATATCACAATCCTGGACCAAAAATCCCGCTCCTGGGGTTCACCAAACCAAACTTACAGAACCCAGTACCTTTCATGGAAACACTCTCACTGCATCTTCAAACAACACCTCAAGACACCATTTCCTTACCCCGATCACTGAATTCTTCTCAATGCACACCTTGAAAACCAAAAACCTTCTGGTACTGGGGGATTTCAACCTGTGGGCAAACTCTGCCCAAGACCCTATTGCAACCGCCTGCGTCAACCAAATGGAAGAACTTGGCCTTCAACAACTGATAAATGTTCCCACGCACGGCTCAGGACACACTTTAGATCTCATCTCAAACAGAATATGGACATCGACGTATTTGACAACACTCCACTACCATGGACGGACCACCATGCTATCAAATTTAAAATCACCACTAACACCGTCCTCCAAAAACAGAAACGGGCAACAGCAACACACTGGAATAGATCTCAGAAGAAACTACACTCTGAACTCTTCAAAACTACATTATCAAGCAAAATTCTTTTGCTAAACTCAAATCTCTCAACGGAACAAACACTCAACTCCCTAAACAATGTTTTACTACAAACAGCAGACTCAGTGGCGCCAAAACGCAGAACACTCGTCCGCAAAAAAAACTCGAGTTGGTTTAATGGCACTCTCACCCTTCTCAAGCAAGAACGCAGAAGAGCTGAGAGAGCTTGGAGAAGAAATCCCACCAAGGAAAACCATGCTTACTACAAAGCACTCACGGTGAAATACCATAAGGCAATCTTCAAAGCCAAAAAAGAACATTTCGCAGACACCATCTCATCCACCTTAAACCACCCATGGGAACTTTTCAAAATAGTTGCTCAGTCAATGAACCCGACCTGCTTAGAGCCCCCTGCAAACGATACTCAAGAATTCTGCAATGAATTATCAGATTTATTCATCGACAAAATCGACAACATTCGGAAAGCAATTCATCAGAAAATAACAACCAACCTCACTCAACCAAAGCAAAAAGAGGATATTGACACGAACATCACTCAACCACCGAATTTCTTTTTTTTCGTCCCCAATCACTACGGACACGACTAAAAACATCATCGGAAGCCTTCGCGACAGCACATCACCGAACGACATCATCCCCACCAATTTGCTCAAACAATGTTCCGATATCCTGGCCCCGACCCTAACACATCTCATAAATCAATCATTCAAAGAAGGGACTGTGCCAACCTCCCTCAAGCACGGCATCGTCAAACCCCTGCTAAAGAAACCCAATCTTGACCCTAAAGACCCTAACTGCCGCAGACCAATAACAAGCCTCAACACCATCTCCAAGATTATAGAGAAAGCAGTAGTACAGCAGCTACAACACCACCTGGACACACACCACCTCCTGGACCCTCTGCAATCAGGCTTCCGCCCAGGCCATGGCACAGAAACAGCACTTCTCAAAATATGGGACGATGCCCTTGAAGCAGCAGATGACAGAGAACCGAGTCTCCTGGTACTGTTAGACCTCAGCGCAGCATTCAATACAGTGGACCACAATACTTTACTTGTCCGCCTCTCAGAAGTTGCAAGAAACTAGGAGCATTCACCTCGGAATCTCGGGCAGTCTCCTGTGGAGTCTCTCAGGGCTCACCCTTGTCACCAGTGCTATTTAACATCTACATCCACCCACTTCTCAATATCATCAGAAAAACCGACCTCTGCTTCCACTCATACGCAGACGACACCCAACTCTACCTTCGCATCAACGGACAAAAAGATCTTCATCAGCAATTACAGAAATGCCTTACTTTATTAGATGACTGGATGACCACTAGCTCACTATTCTCTGTAGTCAGCTTCTAGAAAAGAAAGACAAGTGTCAAGACACTGCGGTGGCCAGGCTGTGTGTACAACCCCAGTACTCCTTTCCGGACTTTGGGTATGTAGCACACTCAATCCTTGACCAAAAAAAAGAATGACAAGTGTCAAGACACTGCAGTGGCCAGGCTGTGTGTACAACCCCAGTACTCCTTTCCGGACTTAGGGTATGTAGCACACTCAATCCTAGACCAAAAAAAAAAAAAAATTGACAAGTGTCAAGACACTGAGGTGGCCAGGCTGTGTGTACAACCCCAGTACTCCTTTCCAGACTTAGGGTATGTAGCACACACAATCCTGGACCAAAAATCTCGCACCTGGGGTTCACCAAACCAAACTTACAGAACCCAGTACCTTTCATGGAAACACTCTCACTGCATCTTCAAACAACACCTCAAGACACCATTCACATACTACTATGCTACAGACCACCAGGACCAAAGACTAATCTCCTTACCCCGATCACTGAATTCTTCTCAATGCACACCTTGAAAACCAAAAACCTTCTGGTACTTGGGGATTTCAACCTGTGGGCAAACTCTGCCCAAGACCCTATTGCAACCGCCTGCGTCAACCAAATGGAAGAACTTGGCCTTCAACAACTGATAAATGTTCCCACGCACGGTTCAGGACACACTTTAGATCTCATCTCAAACAGAATATGGACATCGACGTATTTGACAACACTCCACTACCATGGACGGACCACCATGCTATCAAATTTAAAATCACCACCAACACCGTCCTCCAAAAACAGAAACGGGCAACAGCAACACACTGGAATAGATCTCAGAAGAAACTACACTTTGAACTCTTCAAAACTAAATTATCAAGCAAAATTCTTTTGCTAGACTCAAATCTCTCAACGGAACCAACACTCAACTCCCTAAACAATATTTTACTACAAACAACAGACTCAGTTGCGCCAAAACGCAGAATACTCGTCCGCAAAAAAAACTCGAGTTGGTTTAATGGCACTCTCACCCTTCTCAAGCAAGAACGCAGAAGAGCTGAGAGAGCTTGGAGAAGAAATCCCACCAAGGAAAACCATGCTTACTACAAAGCACTCACGGTGAAATACCATAAGGCAATCTTCAAAGCCAAAAAAGAACATTTCGCAGACACCATCTCATCCACCTTAAACCACCCATGGGAACTTTTCAAAATAGTTGCTCAGTCAATGAACCCGACCTGCTTAGAGCCCCCTGCAAACGATACTCAAGAATTCTGCAATGAATTATCAGATTTCTTCATCGACAAAATCGACAACATTCGGAAAGCAATTCATCAGAAAATAACAACCAACCTCACTCAACCAAAGCAAAAAGAGGATATCGACACGAACATCACTCAACCACCGAATTTCTTTTTGTCCCCAATCACTACGGACACGACTAAAAACATCATCGGAAGCCTTCGCGACAGCACATCACCGAACGACATCATCCCCACCAATTTGCTCAAACAATGTTCCGATATCCTGGCCCCGACCCTAACACATCTCATAAATCAATCATTCAAAGAAGGGACTGTGCCAACCTCCCTCAAGCACGGCATCGTCAAACCCCTGCTAAAGAAACCCAATCTTGACCCTAAAGACCCTAACTGCCGCAGACCAATAACAAGCCTCAACACCATCTCCAAGATTATAGAGAAAGCAGTAGTACAGCAGCTACAACACCACCTGGACACACACCACCTCCTGGACCCTCTGCAATCAGGCTTCCGCCCAGGCCATGGCACAGAAACAGCACTTCTCAAAATATGGGACGACGCCCTTGAAGCAGCAGATAACGGAGAACCGAGTCTCCTGGTACTGTTAGACCTCAGCGCAGCATTCAATACAGTGGACCACAATACTTTACTTGTCCGCCTCTCAGAAATTGCAGGAGCTACAGATTCTGCCCTAAAATGGTTTACATCCTTCTTAGAGAATCGCTCCCAGACAGTGAAACTAGGAGAATTCACCTCGGAATCTCGGGCAGTCTCCTGTGGAGTCCCTCAGGGCTCACCCTTGTCACCAGTGCTATTTAACATCTACATCCGCCCACTTCTCAATATCATCAGAAAAACCGACCTCTGCTTCCACTCATACGCAGACGACACCCAACTCTACCTTCGCATCAACGGACAAAAAGATCTTCATCAGCAATTACAGAAATGCCTTACTTTAATAGATGACTGGATGACCACTAGCTCCCTTAAACTCAACGGATCAAAAACAGAACTTCTTCTCCTGCAAGCCAACAAAAATTCCAAAATTAAGACCCCGTGGACACCTCCCTCCATCCTCGGACAGACCATCTCCCCTAGCACCATAGCCAAGAGTCTCGGAGTCATCTTTGACTCAGGAATGACAATGGATGCACAAATAGGATCAGTGGTGAGCGGATCCCACCATCTCCTCCGCCCGCTTCGCAGTCTCATCCCCTTCATCCCAGAAGAGGACAAAGCGGCAGTTGTGGGAACAATCATCACTTCTCAACTCGACTACGCAAACTCGCTCTACGTAGGATTACCCCAATATCAGCTTGCCCGCTTGCAACTCATCCAAAACACGGCGGAAAGACTGTTAACAGGAAAAAAGCCCTGGGAATCCATCTCCCCATCCCTAATGAGACTACATTGGCTAACTGTGAAGAATCGGATCACATTCAAGACCCTCTGCCTCACCCACAATGCATACAAGGAAACGCTCCGCTATATCTCCGGGAAAAAATAAAACACTACACACCGAATCGCAGTCTTCAATCAGCTAACCAAAACCTCCTCATCATTCCCAAATACCGCTACAAAGCAAAGGGAGAACGAAGATTTGCAGTCCAAGGACCTTGACTATGGAATGCGCTTCCAACCAACATCCGCATGGAAGAAAACCACCAGGCCTTCAGGAACAAACTAAAGACCTTCCTTTTCTAGAAGCTGACTACAGAGAATACATCTAGCGCCTTGAGGCGATTTAGTTCGCATTTGCAGCGCTTTACAAATCATTCATTCATTCATTCAAAAAAAAAGAATGACAAGTGTCAAGACACTGTGGTGGCCAGGCTGTGTGTACAACCCCAGTACTCCTTTCCAGACTTAGGGTATGTAGCACACTCAATCCTTGACCAAAAAAAAAAAAAGAATGACAAGTGTCAAGACAATGGGGTGGCCGGGCTGTGTGTACAACCCCAGTAGTCCTTTCCGGACTTAGGGTATGTAGCACACTCAAACCTGGACCAAAAAAAAAAAAAATAATGACAAGTGACAAGGCACTGCGGTGGCCAGGCTGTGTGTACAACCCCAGTACTCCTTTCCAATATCACAATCCTGGACCAAAAATCCCGCTCCTGGGGTTCACAAAACCAAACTTACAGAACCCAGTACCTTTCATGGAAACACTCTCACTGCATCTTCAAACAACACCTCAAGACACCATTTCCTTACCCCGATCACTGAATTCTTCTCAATGCACACCTTGAAAACCAAAAACCTTCTGGTACTGGGGGATTTCAACCTGTGGGCAAACTCTGCCCAAGACCCTATTGCAACCACCTGCGTCAACCAAATGGAAGAACTTGGCCTTCAACAACTGATAAATGTTCCCACGCACGGCTCAGGACACACTTTAGATCTCATCTCAAACAGAATATGGACATCGACGTATTTGACAACACTCCACTACCATGGACGGACCACCATGCTATCAAATTTAAAATCACCACTAACACCGTCCTCCAAAAACAGAAACGGGCAACAGCAACACACTGGAATAGATCTCAGAAGAAACTACACTCTGAACTCTTCAAAACTACATTATCAAGCAAAATTCTTTTGCTAAACTCAAATCTCTCAACGGAACAAACACTCAACTCCCTAAACAATGTTTTACTACAAACAGCAGACTCAGTGGCGCCAAAACGCAGAACACTCGTCCGCAAAAAAAACTCGAGTTGGTTTAATGGCACTCTCACCCTTCTCAAGCAAGAACGCAGAAGAGCTGAGAGAGCTTGGAGAAGAAATCCCACCAAGGAAAACCATGCTTACTACAAAGCACTCACGGTGAAATACCATAAGGCAATCTTCAAAGCCAAAAAAGAACATTTCGCAGACACCATCTCATCCACCTTAAACCACCCATGGGAACTTTTCAAAATAGTTGCTCAGTCAATGAACCCGACCTGCTTAGAGCCCCCTGCAAACGATACTCAAGAATTCTGCAATGAATTATCAGATTTCTTCATCGACAAAATCGACAACATTCGGAAAGCAATTCATCAGAAAATAACAACCAACCTCACTCAACCAAAGCAAAAAGAGGATATTGACACGAACATCACTCAACCACCGAATTTCTTTTTTTTCGTCCCCAATCACTACGGACACGACTAAAAACATCATCGGAAGCCTTCGCGACAGCACATCACCGAACGACATCATCCCCACCAATTTGCTCAAACAATGTTCCGATATCCTGGCCCCGACCCTAACACATCTCATAAATCAATCATTCAAAGAAGGGACTGTGCCAACCTCCCTCAAGCAGGGCATCGTCAAACCCCTGCTAAAGAAACCCAATCTTGACCCTAAAGACCCTAACTGCCGCAGACCAATAACAAGCCTCAACACCATCTCCAAGATTATAGAGAAAGCAGTAGTACAGCAGCTACAACACCACCTGGACACACACCACCTCCTGGACCCTCTGCAATCAGGCTTCCGCCCAGGCCATGGCACAGAAACAGCACTTCTCAAAATATGGGACGACGCCCTTGAAGCAGCAGATGACGGAGAACCGAGTCTCCTGGTACTGTTAGACCTCAGCGCAGCATTCAATACAGTGGACCACAATACTTTACTTGTCCGCCTCTCAGAAGTTGCAAGAAACTAGGAGCATTCACCTCGGAATCTCGGGCAGTCTCCTGTGGAGTCTCTCAGGGCTCACCCTTGTCACCAGTGCTATTTAACATCTACATCCACCCACTTCTCAATATCATTAGAAAAACCGACCTCTGCTTCCACTCATACGCAGACGACACCCAACTCTACCTTCGCATCAACGGACAAAAAGATCTTCATCAGCAATTACAGAAATGCCTTACTTTATTAGATGACTGGATGACCACTAGCTCACTATTCTCTGTAGTCAGCTTCTAGAAAAGAAAGACAAGTGTCAAGACACTGCGGTGGCCAGGCTGTGTGTACAACCCCAGTACTCCTTTCCGGACTTTGGGTATGTAGCACACTCAATCCTTGACCAAAAAAAAGAATGACAAGTGTCAAGACACTGCAGTGGCCAGGCTGTGTGTACAACCCCAGTACTCCTTTCCGGACTTAGGGTATGTAGCACACTCAATCCTAGACCAAAAAAAAAAAAAAATTGACAAGTGTCAAGACACTGAGGTGGCCAGGCTGTGTGTACAACCCCAGTACTCCTTTCCAGACTTAGGGTATGTAGCACACACAATCCTGGACCAAAAATCCCGCACCTGGGGTTCACCAAACCAAACTTACAGAACCCAGTACCTTTCATGGAAACACTCTCACTGCATCTTCAAACAACACCTCAAGACACCATTCACATACTACTATGCTACAGACCACCAGGACCAAAGACTAATCTCCTTACCCCGATCACTGAATTCTTCTCAATGCACACCTTGAAAACCAAAAACCTTCTGGTACTTGGGGATTTCAACCTGTGGGCAAACTCTGCCCAAGACCCTATTGCAACCGCCTGCGTCAACCAAATGGAAGAACTTGGCCTTCAACAACTGATAAATGTTCCCACGCACGGTTCAGGACACACTTTAGATCTCATCTCAAACAGAATATGGACATCGACGTATTTGACAACACTCCACTACCATGGACGGACCACCATGCTATCAAATTTAAAATCACCACCAACACCGTCCTCCAAAAACAGAAACGGGCAACAGCAACACACTGGAATAGATCTCAGAAGAAACTACACTTTGAACTCTTCAAAACTAAATTATCAAGCAAAATTCTTTTGCTAGACTCAAATCTCTCAACGGAACCAACACTCAACTCCCTAAACAATATTTTAATACAAACAACAGACTCAGTTGCGCCAAAACGCAGAACACTCGTCCGCAAAAAAAACTCGAGTTGGTTTAATGGCACTCTCACCCTTCTCAAGCAAGAACGCAGAAGAGCTGAGAGAGCTTGGAGAAGAAATCCCACCAAGGAAAACCATGCTTACTACAAAGCACTCACGGTGAAATACCATAAGGCAATCTTCAAAGCCAAAAAAGAACATTTCGCAGACACCATCTCATCCACCTTAAACCACCCATGGGAACTTTTCAAAATAGTTGCTCAGTCAATGAACCCGACCTGCTTAGAGCCCCCTGCAAACGATACTCAAGAATTCTGCAATGAATTATCAGATTTCTTCATCGACAAAATCGACAACATTCGGAAAGCAATTCATCAGAAAATAACAACCAACCTCACTCAACCAAAGCAAAAAGAGGATATCGACACGAACATCACTCAACCACCGAATTTCTTTTTGTCCCCAATCACTACGGACACGACTAAAAACATCATCGGAAGCCTTCGCGACAGCACATCACCGAACGACATCATCCCCACCAATTTGCTCAAACAATGTTCCGATATCCTGGCCCCGACCCTAACACATCTCATAAATCAATCATTCAAAGAAGGGACTGTGCCAACCTCCCTCAAGCACGGCATCGTCAAACCCCTGCTAAAGAAACCCAATCTTGACCCTAAAGACCCTAACTGCCGCAGACCAATAACAAGCCTCAACACCATCTCCAAGATTATAGAGAAAGCAGTAGTACAGCAGCTACAACACCACCTGGACACACACCACCTCCTGGACCCTCTGCAATCAGGCTTCCGCCCAGGCCATGGCACAGAAACAGCACTTCTCAAAATATGGGACGACGCCCTTGAAGCAGCAGATAACGGAGAACCGAGTCTCCTGGTACTGTTAGACCTCAGCGCAGCATTCAATACAGTGGACCACAATACTTTACTTGTCCGCCTCTCAGAAATTGCAGGAGCTACAGATTCTGCCCTAAAATGGTTTACATCCTTCTTAGAGAATCGCTCCCAGACAGTGAAACTAGGAGCATTCACCTCGGAATCTCGGGCAGTCTCCTGTGGAGTCCCTCAGGGCTCACCCTTGTCACCAGTGCTATTTAACATCTACATCCGCCCACTTCTCAATATCATCAGAAAAACCGACCTCTGCTTCCACTCATACGCAGACGACACTCAACTCTACCTTCGCATCAACGGACAAAAAGATCTTCATCAGCAATTACAGAAATGCCTTACTTTAATAGATGACTGGATGACCACTAGCTCCCTTAAACTCAACGGATCAAAAACAGAACTTCTTCTCCTGCAAGCCAACAAAAATTCCAAAATTAAGACCCCGTGGACACCTCCCTCCATCCTCGGACAGACCATCTCCCCTAGCACCATAGCCAAGAGTCTCGGAGTCATCTTTGACTCAGGAATGACAATGGATGCACAAATAGGATCAGTGGTGAGCGGATCCCACCATCTCCTCCGCCCGCTTCGCAGTCTCATCCCCTTCATCCCAGAAGAGGACAAAGCGGCAGTTGTGGGAACAATCATCACTTCTCAACTCGACTACGCAAACTCGCTCTACGTAGGATTACCCCAATATCAGCTTGCGCGCTTGCAACTCATCCTAAACACGGCGGAAAGACTGTTAACAGGAAAAAAGCCCTGGGAATCCATCTCCCCATCCCTAATGAGACTACATTGGCTAACTGTGAAGAATCGGATCACATTCAAGACCCTCTGCCTCACCCACAATGCATACAAGGAAACGCTCCGCTATATCTCCGGGAAAAATTAAAACACTACACACCGAATCGCAGTCTTCAATCAGCTAACCAAAACCTCCTCATCATTCCCAAATACCGCTACAAAGCAAAGGGAGAACGAAGATTTGCAGTCCAAGGACCTTGACTATGGAATGCTCTTCCAACCAACATCCGCATGGAAGAAAACCACCAGGCCTTCAGGAACAAACTAAAGACCTTCCTTTTCTAGAAGCTGACTACAGAGAATACATCTAGCGCCTTGAGGCGATTCAGTTCGCATTTGCAGTGCTTTACAAATCATTCATTCATTCAAAAAAAAAAAAAGAATGACAAGTGTCAAGACACTGTGGTGGCCAGGCTGTGTGTACAACCCCAGTACTCCTTTCCAGACTTAGGGTATGTAGCACACTCAATCCTTGACCAAAAAAAAAAAAAGAATGACAAGTGTCAAGACAATGGGGTGGCCGGGCTGTGTGTACAACCCCAGTAGTCCTTTCCGGACTTAGGGTATGTAGCACACTCAAACCTGGACCAAAAAAAAAAAAAATAATGACAAGTGACAAGGCACTGCGGTGGCCAGGCTGTGTGTACAACCCCAGTACTCCTTTCCAATATCACAATCCTGGACCAAAAATCCCGCTCCTGGGGTTCACCAAACCAAACTTACAGAACCCAGTACCTTTCATGGAAACACTCTCACTGCATCTTCAAACAACACCTCAAGACACCATTTCCTTACCCCGATCACTGAATTCTTCTCAATGCACACCTTGAAAACCAAAAACCTTCTGGTACTGGGGGATTTCAACCTGTGGGCAAACTCTGCCCAAGACCCTATTGCAACCGCCTGCGTCAACCAAATGGAAGAACTTGGCCTTCAACAACTGATAAATGTTCCCACGCACGGCTCAGGACACACTTTAGATCTCATCTCAAACAGAATATGGACATCGACGTATTTGACAACACTCCACTACCATGGACGGACCACCATGCTATCAAATTTAAAATCACCACTAACACCGTCCTCCAAAAACAGAAACGGGCAACAGCAACACACTGGAATAGATCTCAGAAGAAACTACACTCTGAACTCTTCAAAACTACATTATCAAGCAAAATTCTTTTGCTAAACTCAAATCTCTCAACGGAACAAACACTCAACTCCCTAAACAATGTTTTACTACAAACAGCAGACTCAGTGGCGCCAAAACGCAGAACACTCGTCCGCAAAAAAAACTCGAGTTGGTTTAATGGCACTCTCACCCTTCTCAAGCAAGAACGCAGAAGAGCTGAGAGAGCTTGGAGAAGAAATCCCACCAAGGAAAACCATGCTTACTACAAAGCACTCACGGTGAAATACCATAAGGCAATCTTCAAAGCCAAAAAAGAACATTTCGCAGACACCATCTCATCCACCTTAAACCACCCATGGGAACTTTTCAAAATAGTTGCTCAGTCAATGAACCCGACCTGCTTAGAGCCCCCTGCAAACGATACTCAAGAATTCTGCAATGAATTATCAGATTTATTCATCGACAAAATCGACAACATTCGGAAAGCAATTCATCAGAAAATAACAACCAACCTCACTCAACCAAAGCAAAAAGAGGATATTGACACGAACATCACTCAACCACCGAATTTCTTTTTTTTCGTCCCCAATCACTACGGACACGACTAAAAACATCATCGGAAGCCTTCGCGACAGCACATCACCGAACGACATCATCCCCACCAATTTGCTCAAACAATGTTCCGATATCCTGGCCCCGACCCTAACACATCTCATAAATCAATCATTCAAAGAAGGGACTATGCCAACCTCCCTCAAGCACGGCATCGTCAAACCCCTGCTAAAGAAACCCAATCTTGACCCTAAAGACCCTAACTGCCGCAGACCAATAACAAGCCTCAACACCATCTCCAAGATTATAGAGAAAGCAGTAGTACAGCAGCTACAACACCACCTGGACACACACCACCTCCTGGACCCTCTGCAATCAGGCTTCCGCCCAGGCCATGGCACAGAAACAGCACTTCTCAAAATATGGGACGATGCCCTTGAAGCAGCAGATGACAGAGAACCGAGTCTCCTGGTACTGTTAGACCTCAGCGCAGCATTCAATACAGTGGACCACAATACTTTACTTGTCCGCCTCTCAGAAGTTGCAAGAAACTAGGAGCATTCACCTCGGAATCTCGGGCAGTCTCCTGTGGAGTCTCTCAGGGCTCACCCTTGTCACCAGTGCTATTTAACATCTACATCCACCCACTTCTCAATATCATCAGAAAAACCGACCTCTGCTTCCACTCATACGCAGACGACACCCAACTCTACCTTCGCATCAACGGACAAAAAGATCTTCATCAGCAATTACAGAAATGCCTTACTTTATTAGATGACTGGATGACCACTAGCTCACTATTCTCTGTAGTCAGCTTCTAGAAAAGAAAGACAAGTGTCAAGACACTGCGGTGGCCAGGCTGTGTGTACAACCCCAGTACTCCTTTCCGGACTTTGGGTATGTAGCACACTCAATCCTTGACCAAAAAAAAGAATGACAAGTGTCAAGACACTGCAGTGGCCAGGCTGTGTGTACAACCCCAGTACTCCTTTCCGGACTTAGGGTATGTAGCACACTCAATCCTAGACCAAAAAAAAAAAAAAATTGACAAGTGTCAAGACACTGAGGTGGCCAGGCTGTGTGTACAACCCCAGTACTCCTTTCCAGACTTAGGGTATGTAGCACACACAATCCTGGACCAAAAATCTCGCACCTGGGGTTCACCAAACCAAACTTACAGAACCCAGTACCTTTCATGGAAACACTCTCACTGCATCTTCAAACAACACCTCAAGACACCATTCACATACTACTATGCTACAGACCACCAGGACCAAAGACTAATCTCCTTACCCCGATCACTGAATTCTTCTCAATGCACACCTTGAAAACCAAAAACCTTCTGGTACTTGGGGATTTCAACCTGTGGGCAAACTCTGCCCAAGACCCTATTGCAACCGCCTGCGTCAACCAAATGGAAGAACTTGGCCTTCAACAACTGATAAATGTTCCCACGCACGGTTCAGGACACACTTTAGATCTCATCTCAAACAGAATATGGACATCGACGTATTTGACAACACTCCACTACCATGGACGGACCACCATGCTATCAAATTTAAAATCACCACCAACACCGTCCTCCAAAAACAGAAACGGGCAACAGCAACACACTGGAATAGATCTCAGAAGAAACTACACTTTGAACTCTTCAAAACTAAATTATCAAGCAAAATTCTTTTGCTAGACTCAAATCTCTCAACGGAACCAACACTCAACTCCCTAAACAATATTTTACTACAAACAACAGACTCAGTTGCGCCAAAACGCAGAACACTCGTCCGCAAAAAAAACTCGAGTTGGTTTAATGGCACTCTCACCCTTCTCAAGCAAGAACGCAGAAGAGCTGAGAGAGCTTGGAGAAGAAATCCCACCAAGGAAAACCATGCTTACTACAAAGCACTCACGGTGAAATACCATAAGGCAATCTTCAAAGCCAAAAAAGAACATTTCGCAGACACCATCTCATCCACCTTAAACCACCCATGGGAACTTTTCAAAATAGTTGCTCAGTCAATGAACCCGACCTGCTTAGAGCCCCCTGCAAACGATACTCAAGAATTCTGCAATGAATTATCAGATTTCTTCATCGACAAAATCGACAACATTCGGAAAGCAATTCATCAGAAAATAACAACCAACCTCACTCAACCAAAGCAAAAAGAGGATATCGACACGAACATCACTCAACCACCGAATTTCTTTTTGTCCCCAATCACTACGGACACGACTAAAAACATCATCGGAAGCCTTCGCGACAGCACATCACCGAACGACATCATCCCCACCAATTTGCTCAAACAATGTTCCGATATCCTGGCCCCGACCCTAACACATCTCATAAATCAATCATTCAAAGAAGGGACTGTGCCAACCTCCCTCAAGCACGGCATCGTCAAACCCCTGCTAAAGAAACCCAATCTTGACCCTAAAGACCCTAACTGCCGCAGACCAATAACAAGCCTCAACACCATCTCCAAGATTATAGAGAAAGCAGTAGTACAGCAGCTACAACACCACCTGGACACACACCACCTCCTGGACCCTCTGCAATCAGGCTTCCGCCCAGGCCATGGCACAGAAACAGCACTTCTCAAAATATGGGACGACGCCCTTGAAGCAGCAGATAACGGAGAACCGAGTCTCCTGGTACTGTTAGACCTCAGCGCAGCATTCAATACAGTGGACCACAATACTTTACTTGTCCGCCTCTCAGAAATTGCAGGAGCTACAGATTCTGCCCTAAAATGGTTTACATCCTTCTTAGAGAATCGCTCCCAGACAGTGAAACTAGGAGAATTCACCTCGGAATCTCGGGCAGTCTCCTGTGGAGTCCCTCAGGGCTCACCCTTGTCACCAGTGCTATTTAACATCTACATCCGCCCACTTCTCAATATCATCAGAAAAACCGACCTCTGCTTCCACTCATACGCAGACGACACCCAACTCTACCTTCGCATCAACGGACAAAAAGATCTTCATCAGCAATTACAGAAATGCCTTACTTTAATAGATGACTGGATGACCACTAGCTCCCTTAAACTCAACGGATCAAAAACAGAACTTCTTCTCCTGCAAGCCAACAAAAATTCCAAAATTAAGACCCCGTGGACACCTCCCTCCATCCTCGGACAGACCATCTCCCCTAGCACCATAGCCAAGAGTCTCGGAGTCATCTTTGACTCAGGAATGACAATGGATGCACAAATAGGATCAGTGGTGAGCGGATCCCACCATCTCCTCCGCCCGCTTCGCAGTCTCATCCCCTTCATCCCAGAAGAGGACAAAGCGGCAGTTGTGGGAACAATCATCACTTCTCAACTCGACTACGCAAACTCGCTCTACGTAGGATTACCCCAATATCAGCTTGCCCGCTTGCAACTCATCCAAAACACGGCGGAAAGACTGTTAACAGGAAAAAAGCCCTGGGAATCCATCTCCCCATCCCTAATGAGACTACATTGGCTAACTGTGAAGAATCGGATCACATTCAAGACCCTCTGCCTCACCCACAATGCATACAAGGAAACGCTCCGCTATATCTCCGGGAAAAAATAAAACACTACACACCGAATTGCAGTCTTCAATCAGCTAACCAAAACCTCCTCATCATTCCCAAATACCGCTACAAAGCAAAGGGAGAACGAAGATTTGCAGTCCAAGGACCTTGACTATGGAATGCTCTTCCAACCAACATCCGCATGGAAGAAAACCACCAGGCCTTCAGGAACAAACAAAAGACCTTCCTTTTCTAGAAGCTGACTACAGAGAATACATCTAGCGCCTTGAGGCGATTTAGTTCGCATTTGCAGCGCTTTACAAATCATTCATTCATTCATTCAAAAAAAAAGAATGACAAGTGTCAAGACACTGTGGTGGCCAGGCTGTGTGTACAACCCCAGTACTCCTTTCCAGACTTAGGGTATGTAGCACACTCAATCCTTGACCAAAAAAAAAAAAAGAATGACAAGTGTCAAGACAATGGGGTGGCCGGGCTGTGTGTACAACCCCAGTAGTCCTTTCCGGACTTAGGGTATGTAGCACACTCAAACCTGGACCAAAAAAAAAAAAAATAATGACAAGTGACAAGGCACTGCGGTGGCCAGGCTGTGTGTACAACCCCAGTACTCCTTTCCAATATCACAATCCTGGACCAAAAATCCCGCTCCTGGGGTTCACAAAACCAAACTTACAGAACCCAGTACCTTTCATGGAAACACTCTCACTGCATCTTCAAACAACACCTCAAGACACCATTTCCTTACCCCGATCACTGAATTCTTCTCAATGCACACCTTGAAAACCAAAAACCTTCTGGTACTGGGGGATTTCAACCTGTGGGCAAACTCTGCCCAAGACCCTATTGCAACCACCTGCGTCAACCAAATGGAAGAACTTGGCCTTCAACAACTGATAAATGTTCCCACGCACGGCTCAGGACACACTTTAGATCTCATCTCAAACAGAATATGGACATCGACGTATTTGACAACACTCCACTACCATGGACGGACCACCATGCTATCAAATTTAAAATCACCACTAACACCGTCCTCCAAAAACAGAAACGGGCAACAGCAACACACTGGAATAGATCTCAGAAGAAACTACACTCTGAACTCTTCAAAACTACATTATCAAGCAAAATTCTTTTGCTAAACTCAAATCTCTCAACGGAACAAACACTCAACTCCCTAAACAATGTTTTACTACAAACAGCAGACTCAGTGGCGCCAAAACGCAGAACACTCGTCCGCAAAAAAAACTCGAGTTGGTTTAATGGCACTCTCACCCTTCTCAAGCAAGAACGCAGAAGAGCTGAGAGAGCTTGGAGAAGAAATCCCACCAAGGAAAACCATGCTTACTACAAAGCACTCACGGTGAAATACCATAAGGCAATCTTCAAAGCCAAAAAAGAACATTTCGCAGACACCATCTCATCCACCTTAAACCACCCATGGGAACTTTTCAAAATAGTTGCTCAGTCAATGAACCCGACCTGCTTAGAGCCCCCTGCAAACGATACTCAAGAATTCTGCAATGAATTATCAGATTTATTCATCGACAAAATCGACAACATTCGGAAAGCAATTCATCAGAAAATAACAACCAACCTCACTCAACCAAAGCAAAAAGAGGATATTGACACGAACATCACTCAACCACCGAATTTCTTTTTTTTCGTCCCCAATCACTACGGACACGACTAAAAACATCATCGGAAGCCTTCGCGACAGCACATCACCGAACGACATCATCCCCACCAATTTGCTCAAACAATGTTCCGATATCCTGGCCCCGACCCTAACACATCTCATAAATCAATCATTCAAAGAAGGGACTGTGCCAACCTCCCTCAAGCAGGGCATCGTCAAACCCCTGCTAAAGAAACCCAATCTTGACCCTAAAGACCCTAACTGCCGCAGACCAATAACAAGCCTCAACACCATCTCCAAGATTATAGAGAAAGCAGTAGTACAGCAGCTACAACACCACCTGGACACACACCACCTCCTGGACCCTCTGCAATCAGGCTTCCGCCCAGGCCATGGCACAGAAACAGCACTTCTCAAAATATGGGACGACGCCCTTGAAGCAGCAGATGACGGAGAACCGAGTCTCCTGGTACTGTTAGACCTCAGCGCAGCATTCAATACAGTGGACCACAATACTTTACTTGTCCGCCTCTCAGAAGTTGCAAGAAACTAGGAGCATTCACCTCGGAATCTCGGGCAGTCTCCTGTGGAGTCTCTCAGGGCTCACCCTTGTCACCAGTGCTATTTAACATCTACATCCACCCACTTCTCAATATCATTAGAAAAACCGACCTCTGCTTCCACTCATACGCAGACGACACCCAACTCTACCTTCGCATCAACGGACAAAAAGATCTTCATCAGCAATTACAGAAATGCCTTACTTTATTAGATGACTGGATGACCACTAGCTCACTATTCTCTGTAGTCAGCTTCTAGAAAAGAAAGACAAGTGTCAAGACACTGCGGTGGCCAGGCTGTGTGTACAACCCCAGTACTCCTTTCCGGACTTTGGGTATGTAGCACACTCAATCCTTGACCAAAAAAAAGAATGACAAGTGTCAAGACACTGCAGTGGCCAGGCTGTGTGTACAACCCCAGTACTCCTTTCCGGACTTAGGGTATGTAGCACACTCAATCCTAGACCAAAAAAAAAAAAAAATTGACAAGTGTCAAGACACTGAGGTGGCCAGGCTGTGTGTACAACCCCAGTACTCCTTTCCAGACTTAGGGTATGTAGCACACACAATCCTGGACCAAAAATCCCGCACCTGGGGTTCACCAAACCAAACTTACAGAACCCAGTACCTTTCATGGAAACACTCTCACTGCATCTTCAAACAACACCTCAAGACACCATTCACATACTACTATGCTACAGACCACCAGGACCAAAGACTAATCTCCTTACCCCGATCACTGAATTCTTCTCAATGCACACCTTGAAAACCAAAAACCTTCTGGTACTTGGGGA
Organism: Lithobates clamitans; assembly: GCA_037952925.1. NCBI lineage: Eukaryota > Metazoa > Chordata > Amphibia > Anura > Ranidae > Lithobates > Lithobates clamitans. The sequence goes on along the minus strand of JBBGZY010001291.1, from coordinate 4,418,655 downwards.
TTTCAACCTGTGGGCAAACTCTGCCCAAGACCCTATTGCAACCGCCTGCGTCAACCAAATGGAAGAACTTGGCCTTCAACAACTGATAAATGTTCCCACGCACGGTTCAGGACACACTTTAGATCTCATCTCAAACAGAATATGGACATCGACGTATTTGACAACACTCCACTACCATGGACGGACCACCATGCTATCAAATTTAAAATCACCACCAACACCGTCCTCCAAAAACAGAAACGGGCAACAGCAACACACTGGAATAGATCTCAGAAGAAACTACACTTTGAACTCTTCAAAACTAAATTATCAAGCAAAATTCTTTTGCTAGACTCAAATCTCTCAACGGAACCAACACTCAACTCCCTAAACAATATTTTAATACAAACAACAGACTCAGTTGCGCCAAAACGCAGAACACTCGTCCGCAAAAAAAACTCGAGTTGGTTTAATGGCACTCTCACCCTTCTCAAGCAAGAACGCAGAAGAGCTGAGAGAGCTTGGAGAAGAAATCCCACCAAGGAAAACCATGCTTACTACAAAGCACTCACGGTGAAATACCATAAGGCAATCTTCAAAGCCAAAAAAGAACATTTCGCAGACACCATCTCATCCACCTTAAACCACCCATGGGAACTTTTCAAAATAGTTGCTCAGTCAATGAACCCGACCTGCTTAGAGCCCCCTGCAAACGATACTCAAGAATTCTGCAATGAATTATCAGATTTCTTCATCGACAAAATCGACAACATTCGGAAAGCAATTCATCAGAAAATAACAACCAACCTCACTCAACCAAAGCAAAAAGAGGATATCGACACGAACATCACTCAACCACCGAATTTCTTTTTGTCCCCAATCACTACGGACACGACTAAAAACATCATCGGAAGCCTTCGCGACAGCACATCACCGAACGACATCATCCCCACCAATTTGCTCAAACAATGTTCCGATATCCTGGCCCCGACCCTAACACATCTCATAAATCAATCATTCAAAGAAGGGACTGTGCCAACCTCCCTCAAGCACGGCATCGTCAAACCCCTGCTAAAGAAACCCAATCTTGACCCTAAAGACCCTAACTGCCGCAGACCAATAACAAGCCTCAACACCATCTCCAAGATTATAGAGAAAGCAGTAGTACAGCAGCTACAACACCACCTGGACACACACCACCTCCTGGACCCTCTGCAATCAGGCTTCCGCCCAGGCCATGGCACAGAAACAGCACTTCTCAAAATATGTGACGACGCCCTTGAAGCAGCAGATAACGGAGAACCGAGTCTCCTGGTACTGTTATGCCGCGTACACACGGTCGGACTTTTCGTCTACAAAAGTCCAACGGACGCTGACGGACTAAAGCTGGCTGGTAATCCGATCGTGTGTGGGCTTCTCCGGACTTTCAACGTACTTTTTTAGCCTCAAATCCGACGTACTTTAGATTTGAAACATGCTTCAAATCTTTACGTCGTAACTACGACGGACCCCGAAGTCCGCTCGTCTGTATGCTAGTCCTACGGACAAAAAAACGACGCATGCTCATAAGCAAAAACTAAACGGAAGCACTCGGTCTAGTAAAACTAGTGTTCGTATTGTAGGTAGCACATTCATCACGCTGCAAAATCTGTGATCGTTGAATGCAGCGCATTTTATTTCTTCTTTACGAATGCTCTAAAGAACGAAGGTGTTTTGCTGTTCATAATCAGAGTTCTCCCAAACTGATTTCTGAATTCTTTTTCTCTTTGATCTCATGAATGATATAGTATGCTTTTTATAAACAATGTTTCCATACTAATAATACTTTTTCCCTTTTATTGTTTTTTTTTTTTAGGTTTGTAAAGTTACCACAAAGAACCCATAATTCTTTTTTTTTTTTTTTCTAGTGATTATTTTTTAATTTTTAGATAAAGTTAACCCAAAGCACCGTTTTTGTTTATGTATATATTTTTTTTTCAAGACTTACCACTTGAACATTCTTAACATTAGTAATGTATTTTTGGTGTGTTTTTTTAAAACTCAATGAGATTGTTGTCCCTTGTTAATTTTTAACATTGTGTGTAAAATCAATGATTTAAAAGAAAACACATAAAAGTCTTTTGCTAAACTCAAAAAAGATCCATTTATTCATGGTCAAAATAAAATAAAGAGGAAGTCAACGCTGGAAAAAGTCGGTGTACAAGAAAATTGGGATCTTGAGGAGTCCATATAAGAGGGAGCACAATCTGGTCCAAGAATCCCAGAGATCAACAGCACCAGCAGATGATCTAGATGTCCCCAGACTGTGGTACTACAACAGCCTGCGTCTTCTGTCAGACCAGACTGAACCCAGGTCATCACTTTCTTCTCTTCCCTGCAGCCTTTCCTCCACGCTGCCCTGCAGCCTTCCCTGCAGCCTTCCCTGTAGCCTTCCCTGTAGCCTTCTTTTGAGGCTGTGGCTCTGGTGTTTCAGTTGTGGCAGGAGGAGGAGGAGGGAGGAGGAGGAGGAGGAGGAGGAGGAGGAGGAGGGGGGGGGGCTGCCTCATGTAGTTGGGTGTTTTTGGTTAGCGTGCCCTGCAGCCCCTTATGGATTGTTTCCCCAAATAGGCGCTCACAAATGAGGCGCTGCTCCCAATCCATCTGAAGAAGCCTGCTGGCTAAGTAGCAGCCATAGGCTTCTTCCGCTTCGGGGGGGCTTGTTAAAAAACGGGTGGCCTGTTGCATGAGGCGCAGGGACGCGTCCTGTGTGACCATCCCCTTCCTGGCCCTTTTTTTTGGGAAGGTGGAGGGGAGGCACTTGGGATTGGGTGAGGCTCCTACTGGGCCCAGCCACCTCACTTGGCCCAGCCACCTCACTTGGCCCAGCCACCTCACTTGGCCCAGCCACCTCACTGGGAGCAGCCACCTCCTGCCTGACACTGGGCCCAGCCTCCTCCAGGATGATGGTGAATCCGGCCTCCTCCAGGCTGTCCATGGGCCCGGTCTCCTCCTGCCTGCCACTTTCCCCCACATTCCTCCTGGATGGACTCATCCTGTGTATAAAAAAAGGACAATAGTTTTAGTTTCTTTTTTTGGGTTCATCAATGACACACAGTTTGCTTCTCATGACTAGCAAATTCAATGTGAATACATCTCTTTAATAAAAGAGTCTAATCAGACACCCTAATTATTTCAAGCAGGTGCCAAACATATTTAGTCACTACTATCATTTGATATGTATACACAATTTGGAGTGCTAAATTATTTGAGACAATTATAACATCCAGTTAACATCATTAATATTAGTACAGTAAATCTTTGTTAAAATAATTTACCTGACTCCAGATGGTCATATCCGGTTCATCCAGGATGGAAGACCCAGCTTGCTCCTCATCAGCCTCTGCTGGGGTGGAGGGAAGGGTGGAGGGAAGGGTGGAGGGAAGGGTTGAAAGTGATGCCCTGGCTTCATTCTGGTCATCAAGAAAACGGAGTTGTTTGTAGTACCACAGCCTGGGTACATAAACATCATCTGCTGATGCTCCTGATCTCCTTGATTCCTGGATCTTCCTATGCTCCCTTTTATACATGTTCCTCAAGACCCCAATTTTCTTGTACACTGTCTCCATTGTTGCTCCAGGGATGGTCTCCTGGACAAAGGACAGAAGTCTCTCCAGCGTTGACTTCCTCACATGCTTGT